>JAWZYV010016616.1:0-31315 GCA_038373885.1 Cheiracanthium punctorium
AATTTTGGTTGACTCAGCAGTGCTGCAGATCTTTTTTTTTTTTTTTTCTCTTTTCCCATTTTAGTAGTTCCAATAAGTCCTTCTTTGATATTTTTTTTTCTTTTAATGCAACAAAGAGTACTAGTAGAAAACTGTTTGAAAGCTTTCATTTGTTTGGAAATAAATATCCACTGTTCCTCTGTATACTGTGTATGATGTTCATTGAATCACATTAGGTTTGCATGCAGTTGGTACAAGTCTCATCTCAGTTATTTGGTGACTTTTCACTTGTACCCAGCTAACTGAAAAATGCCCACTTTTTATAGTTGACTAACATTTGACCTCTCATCTCAATTCCTTTTCCTCTAATTCTTGAATGTCAAGTCATAATCATGTCTTTAAAAAGTTCAGGGACCAATTTTTTAACCAAATTCGGCCCCTGAATTTCTATTTTGGTGGCTAAAACTTTATATCTGCTCACATTGGCATGCCAATTTCATCTTTTTGCAAACATTGTTTATTTTATGTATGTAATTTCTGTAGTTAAACAGCTGGGATTTTAAGGTTCTCTTTTGCATTGATTTGGGTTAATGCTAATCACGATCTAACTTCCAAAATTATTGAAAAGCCTTTTCTAGTATGTGTCTATATTCTGAAATCAATGAGACCTAATCTAAGTCTATTTTACTGCTCTGCATAGAATTAAACATGATGTAACAGCCAACATAGGGTCAAAACCTCCTCTTACCTTCGTAATAATAGGCACTGGTATATGGATATTATATGTTCCAGACTAGTAATCAGCCTGACACAAAGCTCCCAGTGTTTAGTCTTTATTTTATTGGCCCACTCTAGGAATGAAAGGCCGAGTCAACCTTGTCAAGTCAGTCCTGGAACTGTGGTGCTGCAGCACAATGTGCTAACTGTTACACCATTGAGCTTCCTTTGTATAGAATTACAATTGATTAAAACAGACCCATCACATAAATACAGTAGATTGGCTCCTTCACAAAAAATACAGTCGAATAAAACAGCTCATCCACAGACAGCACATAATCTTAAATCAAGCTTGACATTTCTTTGAATTTGACGTATTAATACAAGCTTGACAGTTCCATTTTAAGCTTGGAAATTACAAAAAAATGAGTCAGCAAATATTTTCCTGCCGAATTTAAGTCATTTGAACTGTCAAGCTTGAATACAACTTGATGACTGCTTGATTTGAAAAGCAACATCCACATAACAAATAATTTATCATCAGTCATAAACGTATTTGACCATAGAATTAAAAAAAAAAAGATTCTATATCTCCAAATATTGAAATTCCTCAAAATAAAATACAAATATACTACAAAATTGATTTCAAAATCAGTTGTTTGTCTCAATTTTAGCCAATATTGCCCAACATGAGTGTTGCGATATTGACAGTTTTAAAACATGTGCTGCTTTTAAGTTTATATTATACTTATTTCAATATTAGTAGAGTCTATAAATAACACATAACATTATTTTAATTTTGATTCATCCCATGGAAAAATAAGAGGCAGATTGGCATCGGCCACTGATCAATCTCTCCAAAAAACGACGTGACAACCATAACAGTCACTTCGAACTTTAGTCATGTCACCGCGAGTCAAAACTGGCATGGTGGTTAGGACGCTGGCTTCCCACATCCAAGGTCCCGGGATCGATCCCGGCTGCGGACACTATATGAAAACAGATTAAAATGACTTGAGGTTTCAGCGTAGAGGGGGAAATGCATGGAAAAATAAAATATATGGGACAGGTTCGCCGACCAGCACCTCAGGTATTCAGGAAATTTTTTAAGTTTGATTTAAGCTTGCTATGTCAAGCTTAAATCAAGTTGGGCAAGTGTAAACTTAAACACTTGACTCAAGCTTGCATTAAGCTTACACGCTTGAAATTTTCAAGTTTATTGACTTGATAAATCAAGTTTGATGCAAATTTGCTATGCTGTCTGGGTCATTGGCATTTCATCCTAAATTTTAATTTGTTTTGTAAATTAGTTTAACAAAAATAAAAAGGTATTTAAATTTATAAAAATAAACTATTTTCACAAGAACGGAACCCTGGAAAGAATTATTAGATTAACCCCTGTTTTAAACTAGATCAACATAATAGGAACTTTGTAGATAAACAATCCACATGTTACATTTCTATACATAATTTAAATCCAAAATGATATTTTAAAGTTTATTTCTCTTTATGTAATATTGATGTTCAGAATGAACATATTTTCTTATTTATGTGAAATTGCTTTATAGGCTATTGACGACGATGCTAATCAAACGGCTCAAATGACTGCTGCAACACTCGACTGGCCTCAGGTATTAAAATTTCTGTTTTGAATGAAATGCCTATCTACCATTCCCTCTTCACATAAATTCAGTGAGGTACTGATGAGCAGTGCTCTGATGTTTTTTTTTTAAATAATTAAAAAAAAAAAAATCTATCATCAAATCAATCATCCTCTCAATCATAAAACTTTTAAAAAAAATCTATCATCAAATCAATCATTCTCTATTTTTTGCTGTCCCAAAGTCATTTAAATTTCTATCTGTTTGCATCAATGACTTGATCATCAAAACAATACTTTCACTTGGCTTAGAAATGCTGTAGACCTTTTTTTTCCATTTTAGAAGTTCAGTAACCCTTCCAGGAATTGGGAAAAAAAAGATAAATCCTTCTTTGATATAGATTTTATTGCATCTAAGATAACTGTTTGGAACCTTAATTATGAAGCTTGCAGGAATGTAGTCTTACATATTTTCTGTTTAGCACGATTGTGCTCACTACTATTTCCCCCCAATAAAATATTATTCATCTATAGAATTAGGTGTATGTCTTCCAATACCTAGGGAATGCAATCCTGCATTGTTTTTCGTTTTGTGGGAATTCGGGATTCAGATTTGTTAATCCCACAGGATTGACATTTCATTCAAATAAAAATTAATTTCAATAGAGAAAAGTAAGAAAACGTAGATTGCAAGCACTATCAAGTTTAATACTTTATCTTATTTGCTAATTTATACAATACAATACGTTACATACGTATGAAAATTATAATCATGATATAGTCCTCCGGGATTGCATTTCCTACAGAAGTATTAGGAACTAGGGAGTTTTTCTATTATGCCTTCCTCTCCTTCATGTCTACAAAGCCTGTCAACTAAATTACATAGACAAAAATCTGGGATTGAGCGAAATAGCACCCTGGTGTTAAAAATTCACTTTATCAAATTGTAAAAGAATGTGTAATATAGTAAACTACTACACCAATTTAAAAGGAGATAAAGGCCTTTCAAAATAAATTGCTTTAACGTAGCATTTTGTTTTGAATAAATGAGTTTTTTAAAAAAATTTCCCCCTCTTAAAAAATTTCTGTAAAGAGATGTAATTGTCTTTACATTTTTTACATTTGTCTTTACATTTATTATAGAATTTTATTTACATTAAATTGTAAAGAGATTTAAAATACAGTGAGTAAACAGAAATTTTGCTAGGACTAAAAAAAATATTGTTATAGATAGTATCATTATACTCAGATTTCAAAGTATGTGAAGCGAATAATTTTTCAAGCTGGTTAAAGAGAATTTTCAGGAACTTCAGGATAGCAAACAATAATTTAGAACATTGCAGAACAAGTATGACTTCTGAATTTTTTTTTTTTCTTTTAAGGAAACCTCTGGTTGAAAACAGTTTTTTGCCTATCTTGTTTCTTGCTATTCAGAACAGGCAAGCTGTTTTTGTAAGTTATGCAAAAGGGGGGGGGGAGGAAAGCATAATAAAAAAACTCCCTAGTTCCTAATACTCCTGTAGGAAATGCAATCCCGGAAGACTATATCATGATTATAATTTTCATGTGTATGTAACGTATTGTATTGTATAAATTAGCAAATAAGATAAAGTATTAAACTTGATAGTGCTTGCAATCTACGTTTTCTTACTTTTCTCTATTCCCTATCCACCACTGTCCCAAAGGATGTTTTTTGTATCCATTAACATTGTCAAGAAATTTTCAAAACTGTGCCTTAAAATTTTATTAATAGGCTGTGTACTACTTCTGATAGTGATGTTGGAAAAAGGCATATTAAACATTCATTTATATAATAAATATTAAACTGGTATAAGTATTAATTTTAAGTGTTTTTAAAAAAATGTTGTACAAAATCTTAATTTATTTGTATAAATTTACAAGATATATTTTCTGTTGAAAATTTTAAATTTAGTATTAATACTCTTATTTTAAAGTCTTTATTATTTCTAATTAGTTTAAATCGCAATATTGGCTGATTTAAAAGAAAACACATATTTTTTTTTTTTTTTAGTTATTAAACAGGGTGTCGACAGATCATGGAAATCAGGGAAATCATGGAAAAATCAGGGTACTTTTTCGATCTGGAAAAATCATGGAAATATCAGGGAATTTTGCAAAAATATTTAAAAATCAGGGAACTTTTGTTTCTGCCTAGTGAACTAGATCATTTTTAATTGCCAATCTGATGCGCGGCTCCGTTCTGGATCACATGACGCTCAACTGATGCACAGATACAGACATTTTACGAATCCGAAACCAGAATACAGATCATACGAGGACATAGAAATATGAATCCGAGACTAAGTGATGTAGTTTTAAGTGATGTAGGCATTATCACTATACGAATCCGAAAAAGTGCATGTATTCGGACTCGTTCTAAGATGCGGATCATACAAGAAATCGGATATGCGAATCATATCGGCATGTGAATTGCTTCCTGAATAAAGTCATAGGTTAAATGAATGGTAAAAGATGATTTAGTCTATTACTTACTGCGCCCTTGTGTTTTTTAAAGTGATGGGACATTTGAGTGATGCCTGCTAAGCTCCCCCGCAAGACGATTTTTTTATAGATAGTGCTCATTTTTAAGCCTTTTTATGTATTTTTTTTTAAATTTGAAACGATACATTGATTGAAATAAAATAAATTGACTAGGTTGCCAGTTTATTTTGATCAGTCATCCTTACGCTTAAAATTGAACACTACCTTTATAAAACGAGGAAACTTTCTGCTACATATTGTCCTTTAGGGTTAGACTAAATTTTATGTTTGGATTTATGAAACTGAACTACAATTTTATTAATATTAAGCATTTTTGTGGTTTTCTATTATTTATTTCCCTATATGAAGCATTTACCTGTTGGTGCATGATACACAATGGCAATTTATATGAAAGATTATGGTATGTATGTACATAATTAGTCCTGGAAATTTGATAAAGATTGTCAGGGAAATCAGGGAACTTTTTTTCTCAATTTCTGTAGCCACCCTGTTAAAATAAGATTAATTTTTTTATTTTAACTATTGATTTTTACTTCCTGGAGTATAAGGAAGTAATATGATCGGGTGACAGATTTCGACTGAAAAACAGATTTTGACTACCTCTAAATTTACTTTTAAGAATTTTTGCAAGGCATCTCATTGTATGCTAGCATGCACATTCATATAAATGCATGTACAACCCATTTTGACTAGTTTTCCATGCCGTCTGTACGTAACTTGCATGTCTCAAAAACTATTGGTCATAGAATGATAAAACTTTATGTTTATGATTGTAGTAACATCTAGTTGTGCCCCTTTTGGTCCCAATCGATTGGATAGTTTTATCTACAGGGCTGCCCGAAAGATTCCAAATACATTATGCTCTATGGGCAGAAATTCATTAAACTCGCATATCTCAAAAACTATTAGTCGTAGAATGCTGAAACTTTATATTAGGATCGTTGTAACATCTAGTTGTGCACCTCCCCTTTTGGTCCCAATCGACTGGATTGTTTATCTACAGAGCCGCCCAAAAGATTTTTAGTACATTATGCTCTGTGGGCAGAAATTCATTAAAATGTATTTTAGAGGTATTAGGCTATTTCAAATGACTCAGAAGTGGTATATGTCGTGCTGATATTGGAAATATTTGGTTTGAAATCACTAAACCTTAGTATTACTACAGTATTTTATCTCTTTCAAACAAAATAAGTTTAAATGAAGTGCACCGATAATAATTTTGATTTAGTAGACGTTCAAGGAACTCATGTGTTGTCCACATCATCAGATTTTTTACCTTGTCATAACTGAACTTAATAATATCGTTCTATAAAAATGCGATATAATATAATATAATATAATTAAATAATATGATGCTTATTTCTTCAAATGTGAATGTTTGGCTATTTATAAAAATAACTTAAATCCTTTATTTAATTAAATTGTTAATATTTACATCTTATAATAACTTAGTTTGTGAAATTAAACTATTTACCCAGTTTAATTTTTTAAACTAAAATAAACACAGTTACATTTCGGATAAAATAACAAAAAATAAACTATAAAATGTTTTCAAGGGTGTAAGCCAAAGGGAGGAAAGGATGGTAGTCTCCCTCCTCCCCAATCAATAATATTTGGAATAAAATTAATCACGACTGAGAAAACATACTATAGTCCAAAGTCTGCCTAAGTTGTTTATGATAGAAAAGCACAAAACCTCCTCAAACCACTTTGTGAGAAGGTATGCTCTGTCCCTTTAACCTATGAACTTTTCACTTAGTTATGCAATCCCTTGTGAATGATGTACAGAATATGGTATTTTATTTATTTTACAACCTTTCAGGCAACTTTTGCATCAAAAATTGAAAAGGTTGATGGTAGCTTGAAAGTAAAAAGAGAAATAGATGGTGGCTTAGAAGATATTGTAGTTAAACTTCCAGCTGTTGTGAGTGCAGATTTGCGCTTAAATGAACCAAGATATGCAACTTTACCTAATATAATGGTAAGTTATAAGAGATGTAATATATTTTTATAAAAATAACTAAAGTATTAAAATTTGGAGGAATGAAACTCAAAGCTAAAATTTTTGTATAATACTAAATTTTCTTATAGAAGTTTGATGTAATAAATGTACTTGCACTTGCAAAAGAATTAAGTAGATTATATTTGTTTGCTAATAAGCTCTTTGTGTGTGTGTGTGTGCGTGCAAGTTTTAAAATTTACTTAACAGAAAATTCATTGTAAAAACATTTGTGTTTGGTTTCCTTATATATGAAGAACTTAGTATTTTAAGCCTTTTTCTTAAGAAGTCTGCATGCTGAACTGCTTTAACATTTTACTAGAACTATTCATACTTTTCCTTATTTGTCTTAAGAAATACAAATCCTCAAAGAAATAATAATTCTAAACAAATTTAAAAATTTAATGTTTTTTCTTGTTGAAAGAATATATCTTCTGTACAAATTTGAAAGTTGAAAAAGAAAAACTTTCTTTTAACTTTTCTGATTCTTAAATTGTTTGATGCACTCAAATATTTATTAGGTCATAGTTTAAAATATGCTTCTGTTTTAGTTTACATTTAAAAATTATATAGGTTGTCTACCAAATTTCCTGACTTTTGGGAGGTCCTGGGAAAAAAATTCCTGACCAATGCATTTTACTTTGGAAAATTACACAGTGCCCCCTCCCTTGTCTTTATATTTGCTTATTTTGTACAGCTTCTTGAAATCAATTTTAACTGAAGTATACAGAATTAAGCTTTCATTAATTGAGAAACAGAAATAGTCGCACTTTCTGATAGAATTAACTAACTGTTCTTGGAAATACAGTCCTAAGCCATAAGTTACCAAGTAAGCTAATTTGTCTTTTACTCGCCCATCACGATTGATGAGCCCCATTTTCCCCTCCTTATACAAACACATCGCTTAATGCTTTCGTGGTCTGAAAAATGCATTGCAGTTGCTTTCGGTTTTGAGTGACAATTAGAGAAAAAGGGTAAAAAAAAAAAAAAAAACACGAAAAAAAAAAAAATTGATTCTTTTGGTGAATTTTCAGGACCCATTATCCAATTTCCCGGTTTTTTCCAGACTTTCCGGATCCAATTTCCAGACTTTCCAGATCAGTAGACACTCTGTTATACAATTTCAGGGGTGGGAATTCTGCGCCATACCGTGCCAAAACTTAAAACCTGAGCTATCCTGCTACATAAGGGCTTTATCGTACGATTCTGCACCAAAAAAAAAAAAAAAAAACAGCTACTCTGTTCATTACAAACTGCTTTAAAAAAAAAAAAGTGCCAACTCGCTGTACGTTTTTGTTTCCGCGCTCGCACAACTGACTACCGTAATTTATGGAAGAAACGCCGCACCCAGGAAAATGAGCTTAATTAACTAGAAAATCAACAGAAACTTCGCAGTCATGATCTCCCCACCACCACCCCCCGGGAAAAAAAAGAAACATCGCACTGGGATATATTTTGGAAAGGGGAAGGGTGTGGATAAACGGTAAAAAATTTCTCCTTTTTCCCCCCTTCCCATATGTTTTAAAGTATTTATTGCTACTTTACGAAGCTTACGATTTCCATTTTCAAATAATCAGTGTCCAATTTAAAGCATCGATTTTTATATTCACAAAGGCAAATTTATAGAATTAAATAAATAACTTGTAAAAAAACTTTTTGCTTTCGCAAAAAGTTCCAACAGTATAGCACATGCTGTTAAAATGAAAGAACGAGTGGATGAGTAGGCTCCAGTCAAAAGTAAACTTTTTTTTTTTTTCCCCCGCTGGCGTCCAGCTGTTGATTACGTAATGAGCGTGCTTCAGCAAATTGTTTGTTTTGAGCTTTGAATGTTGTGTGATAACTCTTGATGCTTATTCATTTATTACTTCTGATATTTGTAACACTGGGATTTATTTTAAAAGCACTCAGGGTTTCCTGAGCTTGCCAATTACTCGTAGTTGACTTTTTACCGTAATAACAGCGTAAGGCTGTGTTCATTCGGTACAGTGCTCCTTCACAGGGCGCAAAGCCGCATGGCGAAAAAACACAAATAACTTATAGATGAACTTTTTTTGCGGGGGGGGGGGGGGAGGGGTAGAATGGTTAAATTCGCACAGGGCGCAACAGACTAATTTCGGTTACGATTCGGTATTTTAAGAACAATCAGGCCCGGACTGGCTCCTACGGGGGCTCCTTACTGGTGAATTTGGAGGAAATAGAATAATAGGATATGTAATATTTGAAAATTAGGTTTACTTGCCATATTTAACTATTTTAAAGCTGGGGGGGGGGTGATTCTTCGAGGGATCCCTCGCGGCGCGTGGTCTGTGGGGTCCTTTGCAACGCCACTGTATCAAAGAGTAAGATTACAAGGAAATAAATAATCAAACTACTTTGGTACATTACTCGGATGTATATCAAATTACTTTGATAAGAAAGTAGTAGAGGCCTCGCTGGGGGTTCCTTTCTTATGCCGAGAGCCCTCATCGATCGCCGACCTGGTTAATCGAGGGTAGTGTGTTTTGCGGTATTTTAAGAAACTTTAGCCCATCAAAATATATATATTAAAACCTTCATTAAATTTTAATTATAGTTCTAAAATGTAGACATAAAAAGCTTCTCTTTTTTTTTTGGACTTAATTGAGGAGACATCGGTTGGATTTATGTACCCATCCACAGCATTTGATCAAACCGCTTATCAACGGGGTAGGCTCGCATTCTGATTCGTTACGCTGTGCTCCGTGCACCGCTAAAAGGTACGTGATCGGTGGGGGCGTCATCTTTTGAGACAATTATTACTAAATAACTTTTATAATTTTTCGTTGAAGATCGGCCAAAAAAATTAAAAATATCGTAAACGCCGCGGCATTTCTTCCATAAATTACGGTACTATTAAGTCACTCTAAAAGAACGTAATTGGCTCAGAACAAACCAGTCAGAAGAACGGAGAAAAGAGAAAAAATGTCATTGATCATCATTTTATGGCCAGCACTGCGCTCAAGATAGGGTTCCTCAGGAGGGAAGTTGTAACCCCTCCTTGGCTACGCCACTGTAATGGAGATAAAAAGAGAAAAGTTAAATAAAAAAATTTTGCAAAAGTTATTCATTTTTCATTTAATTTTTAATCTATAGTCTTTATTATTATTCTGGTGTTAAAAATTACCTGTAACTTTGAATGTAGCATCTAATAATATATTAAGTTAAGGTAAGTTTATATTTTTCATTTTTAAATGCTTATTATTTATTGAAGTGGGCTTCTTTCATCTGAGTAATATTTAATACTCTCAAATTTACTAAAAGCTTGACTGTAGTTATATTTTTCTATCGATAGATTAAGAATGAAATTTGCTCCAATTTGTTGCTTCAGTGCTCCAAATCGTCGACACTGTTGCTCCAAAAAGCTGCTCCAAATCAGCCTTACCCAATTCCCACCCCTGCAATTTATAAAAAAAAAAGGATTCATCAGTCATCACATATCGTATCTTGTGAAATTTTCTTTTATTGCAAATTAAAAAGGTTGGGTTATACTAATTTAGAAATGAGGATATTTGCAATTGTATTTTGTGACATTATTATAGGGTTTTTTAACAGAATCAGTAAGTTTTTTAGTGGTTAATTAAATAGTTAAAATAATAATAATAAAGTAGTACACTTTATTAGTAGTATTACTTTTGTTGTAATTTTTGTTATATGTATTTTTTTAGAAAGCTAAAAAGAAGCCTATAGCTGTAAAGAAACCTGCTGATCTTGGAGTTGACATCTCACCTCGAATTGAGATAGTAAGTGTGGAAGATCCACCCACCAGAGAAGCTGGTGCCAAAGTTGAAAATGTTGATGAGCTATTACAAAAGTTAAAGGATCTTGGCAGAATATGAACTTTTTACTCTATGTTTAAAGTATGTGAGAGCCAATTGCAATGTTTTCCTCCCCTGAAAACATTTCATATTTCTAAAAATTATTGATTCACAATTGCTAAATGTTTGGAACGTTTCCTGAAAGTAATAAGTGAACTTACTTTTTATAAAATTATTTATACACTTGTATGTTAACTGATATAAAATTTATCAATAAATTAGTTTTTATACAAAGTGTTGTAATTTATTAGTCTTTAATTCTCTGGTATCAAAATATAAAAGTGGAGCATCATTTACACAATGTTTTAGTGTGGATCCAATTAATTCTTATTCATTTTTATACAAAAATATAACGATTATGACTCACTTCATTGGGTTATACATCAGTTTTTCAATTTTGTACACATTCATTTTTTGTTTATTTTTCTTGTATATTTTAAAAGTTGACTTGGCTAAATGATGGATATTCTACTTTTACCTTAAGATTATTACTCATGATCACACACACACAAAAAAAAGGGGGGGGGAGGCAAAAAGCTGAAGCATCAACATCAATGAGAATGCAGGGAAAAAATTTCCTGAAATAGGAAAAGTTTTGCTCCAGTTTTTTAATCATTGTAATGCATCCAACATTCCAGCATGCAGTCCAATGTTGGTGGAAAAAACTACAGAAATCGCAATGAAATTGAACATGGCAGAATGTGGATTTACAGCAGGATGGTTGCAGAAAATCAAAGCACGCCAGGCAGTCACATGTCAAGTTGTAAGTTGTGAATCAAGTGATGTTCCAGCTGCTTATTCTATCACAGAATGGCACAAAATTTTGTCCGGCATAATAAGTGAAAGCCAACCTAAAGACATTTTTAATGTGGACAAGACAGGTCTTTTTTATTATCTGATGTCGAATCAGACTAGGTTATAATATGAAAAATGTAAAGGAAGGAAAAAGAAGTAAAAATCTGCTTACCGTGCTCCTTTGTGTAAACTGTGATGGAAGTAAAAGTATCACGCTTCTGGTGGTAGGAAAAAAAAAAATCTGGATGTCTAAAGAACATCATGACCACTGGATTAAGATGCTAAGGAGTCGATGACCAAAATTTTTACTACATGGCTGAGAAAACCTGACAATGTTATGAAGAGCCAAAAATGAAAGATTTTGCTATTCATCAACCAATTCAGTGTGCATCTAGGATACTGATTTTTTGAAGTAAAACTTCTTTAGTCGCGACTAGGGAGTAACTCAGATTTTTTTTTTTTCTGACGGAAGTGATGCTCAGTAAAGGAAGTGACGTATATGTCATATACTCCTCGGCAAGCGTGCCTGAAAGAGAAGAACCACGGAAAATCCTACATTTTCGATCGCTCTCTCCTTTCGCCGACTTCATTGTTGAAAATGCATTATCATTATTTAGGTTTTTTTTTTTTTTTTTGAGATGGCAACGTTATCTACAAAATATGTATTTAAATATCTCGTTTTGACGATGGCTACTAGCAACTAGTTGTAAAATTCTATACTCTCTGCAGAATTTGTGAAGATTTCCGTTGGGAAATAACTTTTGAATTAAATTGTTTTTAAGAGGTCTAACGTTTATTTTCTTGATTGTGTATCGTTCGATTGTGGCTAGTACTTATTTTCAGACATAGAATTATTACTGCCGTGGTGGTATTTGATGAACATACAAATGCCAAACGCATTTTAAAATAAACGACTTGGTGCAGTGATTAATATTTGGCATCCGCTTACTAGAAAGCTGAGTTAGTATTTTGACTAACTCTTGATACGCTTTAACATTCATAGTGTAAAAATACTGGGAACCTGTTAGGGAATGAAACGGCGATTTCTCCCGTTTCTTTGAGACATCAATCTTTATTTATATATCAATAAGTATTTTGAAGGTACATCCAACATAATATTTTACATGTAATCCCAACTTCACAGGAGTTTGTCAATAATCCTTATTTTTAGATGAATAATATACAAGGTTTTGGAAAAGCACAAAGAAATGGAACCTGTCTGCAATCGAACCGGAAAAGTAGTTGGAAACGTCAGTTTAAGAACACTTTTCCTGGATTCTAACCCAACTTCAAGACAGAACAACGGTTTAAGAACAAGATGAAACACCACAATTAAAGGGACAGTGGCTGCAAATGTA
Organism: Cheiracanthium punctorium; assembly: GCA_038373885.1. Lineage (NCBI taxonomy): Eukaryota > Metazoa > Arthropoda > Arachnida > Araneae > Cheiracanthiidae > Cheiracanthium > Cheiracanthium punctorium. Next base: position 12,805 of record JAWZYV010016616.1, read on the forward strand.
CCTAAACAGCAGAAGGAAATTTTCATTCAAGAACACTGTTGGAGGATCATAATTCGATCCCACGAAGGTAAATTTATAGGAGGGGACACTTCGCTTAGAAAGTTGGATAATGCCATTGTTGCAAACAGATGGCGCTACGCACACTGGGTAACTGCGCATCTCAGGTTGTTTATATTTCCATCGAGGCAAAGTAAATGGAGATCGTTGAATTATCAAAATTTCAAAAAAAAAAATACATAGACTTATGAGCGTGATACATAGTAATTACTGGTTTCAGATGTGTTTTAATTACATAATTGTCTTAAATACTATTTCATAGTGAATATAGGCAATAGTTTCGAAGTGAAGTGATATTATTATTTGTCAAATGCCAGTTGCATTGGCCGTTAGGCCATTAAATTCCTAAATATTATGTATGTCGTGTCTGTTATTATTTTGCCCAAAAGTTGTATTTTAAGAAATGTTAGTACGTAAGAAACGGACCCTGGCTGCAATCAATCCCAAATAATGGACAGAACCTTCAGCTTAAAAACATGGATACAGAATAATAATTCGAAACCTACTAGCAGACGAAATCAACGCTTAAGAACACTGTGATAGAAAAACACAACAAAAATTACACTACCTGCATTCGAACCCACAAACAAAGGAAAACATCAATTATAGAACACAGTTAAAGTATAATACTAGACTATGGACATTCCCCCCATTAGACCCAACCTCCAGACGGAACAATGGTATACAAAAACAGTTAAAGAATAATACTACAACATGGACACTTCCTGGATTCTAAGTAATTATCATGAATGACCGATGATTCTTACTGGAGATTTTAATGTTGATTTTCGCTCTCAAGAATCTGTCATTAGTTGATTTTTTAAAAGAAAAATTGGATCTAACTATGAATACTTCTCGACTTCAATCAACAACGCATTTCGGTGCAACGATAGATGCTGTATTTTCAAGAAAATTAGCAAATTTAGAGAGTTAAAATTTATGTTTCACATTATAATTACCACAAACCTATAATTTCATACATAAAAATTATGATGACATCCAAGTACCTATTTCCAATGAATAATATGAATATAACATTTATATAATCTTTGTAAAGTACATGAATAATAAATATAATTAAATTATAATATGATATTTATTTTAAGTTTAATCATTTCAGTGATATGTGTCGTAAACGTCAAAGAAGTTTTACTTCAATTGCGCATAAAGATTACACGCATACATTTTTTTTTTAGAAAATATGTTATCTTCTTTCCTGCAAACTTCAGGTATGCTGCAGCTATGTGATTTGAGCCTGAATAAGAGTCTAAAAATGCATTATTGAAAGCAGTTATTTCAACTTATTTGAAGCATTGAAAAAGCCAAATTGTGGTCTTAAAATAACCCCATATTTGAATTAGGTTTCAAAGTTATTTATTTTTTGGTTTTGTTCCTCTGTTCACTTCAGTTTTTTATTTAACTTTGTTTCTCTACATAGGAAATGGGAAGTACATTTCTTTCTATTCTCCAAATTAATTTTATGCCTTTATTTTTTTCAAAATTAAGGTAATTTGAAGCTGTTACTTGAAAAACCATTTTTTGGGTGGGGGCACTTCACTTTTTATGCTTTCTTACCATGACATCAAGAACTACCTACTGTTCACACTACTTGACACAGACTTGTGGATAGCAGTTCTTTGCCAACCCCATAGCAACTATGTAGATTGAAGTTTTTTCCCTTTCGGTTGAAGGTTCTGATGCTTAGCCTCGCCTTTTCTCACTGTTTACACAATGTGGTAATTTGAATGTCACTCTCTTTTAAATTTTCCAAGTTATCACTCCGAAATTTAGTGTTTTTTTCTTTGAGAACTGCTGTGGCCATTTTATGGTATTTCTTGAGTATAATGTCTGCCAGTGGCGGATCCAGGGGGGGGGCTTTGGGGGCTCAAGCCCCCCCTTCTGTCTGAAATCATTGACTGCTCAGGAAGCTAATAAATGTGGATGAATAATTAAATTAAGTTGGTTCATCAATAAATTTAAACTTGTTCTCTCTTGACTAATACATTATTTACATCCAATATGAATTTCCACACATACATTCAAGTTAACAAGGTACCGAAAAAAAGGTGGTTCGTATTTCAAAGAAGAATTCAAGGTGTCCAGCGCTCTCAGAGATGAGAATCGATCAAAGTTTGTCTCCTCTAAGGAAAACAGAGGAGCCGAAAAAGAAAGCTAACATCTGTCATCCTCACAGATTTCACACATGTATCTTGGGTGGCCCGTCTGGGCACTCGCAGGTACTTTTCTACGTACTCAGATCTTTGTCCATTAACACCTCGAACAGATTAGAAAGTAATCCGTCAATCCTTTGATCTTGCAGCCGTCTCAGTACTCGCAAACGGTCTTTTAACAAATGTCTAGGAAGAATTCTCTCTTTCAAAAGATTACTGAAATTGAGAGATACCGACACAATGCTAGTGCCGCACCTCTATTTAGGCCGCTGTTACCAATCCGCTACCCCCTACAGTCCAACAAGTGGACTTTTTTTTCATCTTTGTGGCCAATGGTAATCACGTGATGGCTATGACCATAGACAAATTTTCATTCATCTACTGGTATGACAAATCAGATATTGTAGTTGAAACTACGCCTGGAAAAGGTGTCGTCAGAAATCTTGTACTTCATTCGGATTTCGCTAGGAGATTATATTGGTGCAGTTTCAGGTTACTAAGTAAATAAAAATGGAAAAAAAGCGAAAAGCATCGAATCACTCAATTTTATCCTTTTTTAAAAAAGAAAAAATTGACAATGAGAAAACAAGTGAATTGGATGTTTATGAAAACACCGCTGCGTGTACTGGAAAGGATTCTATGGATAGCTCAGATGGAACAAACCAACCATCTGCTTCTGTGAATGATAAACAGGTAAGTTCAATTTAATTATTTAAAACTACTTCCTGCATATAATTCTTGATTGTGTTAGACATAAATTTTATATATCACCTCATTTTGATGACTGAACCAGGCTTGGAGCCAGGCTTGAGCCAAAAAAAAAAAAAAAAAAACTTTCTATTACTGATGAAGGGAGGCTATTTAGTTTCTTGTAACGTGTGTACAGTTTATTTTTACTGTTCTATGTGTTTTATACAAAGTATCAAGTTTATTTAAAGCATAATTTTTGGAGTTAACGGGGAAAAAAAAGATGCCTAGAAAAAACGCCTTCTGAAAAAGAAAAAAATAATCCGTGGTAAAAAAATGCCCATTGTAAAAAAATATAGGGCATAGAAATACTTTCATTTGGGAAGGGGACAGATCTCAGGCTATATTTTTTACTTGAATATGCATTAACTTGTGTGAATGTTTTACTCTAAAATTTTGCTGTAATTTGGTAAAAAAATAGTTTTAAGAAGACAACAGCTTACAAAAGTCGACATTTTCTTTTTGTGTGTGATGCAATCATGAATAAAAAGCATGGCGATTTTTATTTATTTATTTTACTGAACAAAATTTATTCAAATTAAATGAGTCACATAAGATATTTAAAATGGGTATTTTAAATGTTAAAGATATTGAAAACGTACTTGATAATTTTCAGTTCTAATCTTTACAATTAAGCTAATGTTTTAATAAATCAATAAATAAAAGGTAAACATCAGTATTTTCTTCCCTTCTGGTTGTTTAAAACTTCCCTTAAAAAAGAAAAAAAAAAGCTTGGCCGGTGATGTAACTAATTGGAAGAAAATATATTTACTTATATTTTGTTCTCTTTTTTTATCTTTTTATTTAAATAGTATAAATTCTTTAAAATCTTAAGTAATCATAAAATGAAAATGGCTTGACTAAACGTTTCAGGAGAAAACGAGTTTTTATTTTCCAGACTGGTAGCGCAAGATGCACTTTTAAACACTGCATACTATATTCCTCAGGGAAAAATACAATATCAGGGAAATCATAAGAGTAGTCTCGAAGGTAAGAAAACTGCCCCCCCCCCCAAAAAAAAAAAAAAACTATGTCTCGAAATCCTTTGATTTCAGACATTTGTTTCAAAATTTCAGCTAAACGTCCCTACTCTTGAATTCCATTTGTGCCTCCCCTCCCCACCACCAAAACAAACAAACAAACAAAAAACTTGCTCTGCGCTCACGATAGTAATAATAGCTAGAGTTAACACGTTAGAGCATTTTACCCATTGTAAATGGTGAAATTAATTAAACACTTTCCTACCTCAACAGCTTTTCAATTAAAAATCAATTTAGAATGTTTTCGCGTAAAAGGATGCAATTATAAGACTTTTACGCTACATATTTTAACTGCTTGTATGTAGCACTTTTTATAAAATCTTTAAAATTGTCTCTTTCTTTTTCTGGTTGCACACTAAGAGTAACTATAATTTCCGGTAATAATATGCAACAAATATTTTTATATATTTTATTGTAAACAGTTATTTTCTCTGCTAGCAGATCTCTTTTACATAGCTGGCAACTCTCCCGATTTTTTTCGGGAGATTTTCCACCACTAAATTTTATGTAGCACTGTATTGTTAAAGTCTAAATTTTTTAATGTAAACTAAGCTAAGACTGTTTAAAATTTGTGGTGGAAAATTTCCCGAAAAAATCGGGAGCGTTAACAGTTATGCTTTTAATATTTAAAAGTAAAATAAAAATAACATACCGTAGGTAAAATCTTTTTTTAAGTTTTGGTCATAATAATAATAATAAGATATATTTATGTTGTTATTTTGGTTGTTCCTTGACAAAATATACACTCGTCATATGGTTCTTAACAGCGTTGTCCAGCTGCTATCTGGCAAACGCGGAGTATTTAATAGTCTTTTATCGTTCCGGATGGATGCTGGCGATGAAGATCTGAAACATCATTTAAATACCTGCGGCCGGAACAGTACTTTTATCAGTAAAACTATCCAGAATGAAGTGATAGAATGTATTGCCGAATGTATACGGACTGCAATAGTAAACGATGTTAAAAAAGCCAAGTTCTATGCTATTTTGTGTGATGAGACAACAGACGCTAGTACGAAGGAGCAAATGTCATTTTCGGTTAGATATGTAAATTCTGACACTTTTGAAACAAACGAAGAATTTTTAGGATTCTCAGAGCTGAAGTCAGCAACGGGAATCGCTATCAAGAAAGAAATCGACAAACAGTTGGAAGACCTTGGACTAAGTTACGACTACCTTTGCGGACAAGGGTATGACGGAGGATCAAACATGGCTGGAAAATTTAATGGTGTGCAGGCTCTTATATTGGCACAACAGCCCTTGGCTATATATACGCATTGTTTCAGTCACTCCTTAAATCTTGCAATTTCAAAAACATGTGAGTTACCTGCTGTCAGAAACATGATGGGGATTGTTTCAACTGTGTGTGTTTTTCTGTCTGCTTCAGCTAATAGGTCAAACGCCTTACAAAATATTATTTCTGAGTCAAACAACACTGAAACGAAAAAATCCAAACTGAAAGCAATGTGCCCAACAAGATGGGTTGAATCGCATGACACTCTTCTTACATTTAAAGAACTATTTCTTCCTGTCATGACCTTGCTAGATGAAATGGTAGCAAGTAGGAACACCGACTCTGAAGCAGCAACCAAAGCATGCATGTATAGCACTGCTATGAGAAGAGGCGATTTTGTTGTTGCTCTTGCAGTGACAACATATTGCCTTTCGTTCACATTAAAGCTTAGTCAGACGCTGCAGAGTCCTAAGCTGGACATTTCATCAGCACTGAGTCACGTTCAGAATGTAATTGAAGCTTTAAAAAATATAAGAAGAAACGATGTTCTGGAATTCGGGAATATTTTTGAAGATTGTCTAAAAGTATCTGATGATATAAACAGCGAAATTAAAATTCCTAGAATATGCAGAAAACAAACCAATAGGGAAAATATTACTGCAAGCAATGTGGAAGAGTATTTTAGAAGAGTATTTTTTTTGCCTGTGATAGATCATTTTATTTCCCAACTAGAGTTGAGGTTTAACAAAGAGTTTACTGGAATTTTACCACTGGAAGGTCTCATTCCATCAAAAAACGCGATTCATGACGATAGTAATATTATTCAAGCAGCTTTGAAATATTCCAGGTTTTTTAAAACTTCGGAACTTCAATTAAAATCGGAGTTCAAATTATGGCGAACCAAATGGGAGAATGCTATCAAAAAACCAGAATCAGTTTCTGAAAGTCTCAAAGACTGTGATAGATCTTTCTTTCCGACTGTGGAAATTCTTCTCCGAATATTTGGGACGATTGCAGTCACAACTAGCACGGCAGAGAGGAGTTTTTCGACTTTGAAGCGCCTTAAAACATACTTACGTAGCTCGATGGGACAGACGAGGCTAAATGGACTAGCTCTCGCAAACATCCATAAAGATAGGACAGTCAACATCAATGATGTAATTGATATATTCTGTAAAAAAAAAATCAAGGAGATTGACTACAGCTAATTGGCAGACTTGTGAAGAGGACGAGCTAGCTTAATAAAAAAAAAATAAAAAAATAAAACGAAACATTTTTAGTTGAACATACCATTTCTTAAATTTAGAAATACGAAAAATAATTTTTCACATTATCCTTAGCAGAGTACTATAGATTCGGCCTTATAATACCCTCATAAAAAGGTATCTGAGAGTAAGTACAATTTTCGCTATCGGTTTCGTAATTAAAGTATTGTTTTCCATGAAAGTTCATCATGCAATACATAACAATAGGTTCTGATTGATGTTTCTTTTCAGGCGTGCGGTTTTTAAAAAAGTAATTAGTTTTTCACAAAGTTAAGAAAACTCGGTTTACACCCGAATACCTTTTGAGTGAGTGTATACAGTATAAAAACTTAAACTAATTAAAATTAATTAATTAAACACTGAAATTAATAAAGTTAAATAATAATTAATTTAGTTAAGTAATTCTAAAATTTAGGGTTAAAATATGAAATATTTTTTTCCTCTGTAGCCCCCCCCTTAACATATTCCTAGATCCGCCACTGATGTCTGCAGTTCATAAGGGAGCTTGAGTTTGTTGATAAGCAGAAATGTTTTGAAGAAATTTGCTCTCTTTGGGGTGAGAAGTAAAACCAATGTAATTTGTGTGTGTTGAAGCCATTTTCTGAGGAACTGACCTTTGGTTCCCAACCATATTAAAATATGTATCATATTTTATTTAACAGCTGTGAGTGGTAAACCTAAGGTAATATTTTGTAAAATGTATGCACTGTAAAAATTAATTTAGAAGACATAAATATATAATTGTCTTCAGACCCTAGATCACCAGTCATTAATTACTCTTACTGCAGCCTTTTTGTATATTTAAAAAAAAAAAAATGGTGTCTGCACCCAAAACAGATTTATTTTTCAGCCATTATCCAGCATTCAGGGATGTTAACTCCAACACTCGATTTGGGAGCACCCCGGGAGCAGAAAAAATTTCATTTGGGAGCACCTCGGGAGCAGAAAAATTCCATTTGGGAGCAGAAAAATTCTATTTGGTAGCCGAAAAATTCCATTTGGGAGCACCTCGGGAGCAGAAAAATTCCATTTGGGAGCACAAAAAAATAGTTTCCGAGAGGAAAACTAAGATTCGAGATCAGAATTAACATGATTTTGGAGCATGAAATTGAAGATTTAGGAACACAATAAATGCATACAAGAAAAGCAAACACCATTTGCTAAAAGCAAAACACTATTTCAAAGCACTTTAGGAAAGCTCTGGAAAAAAAAGGGTGTATACAGGCTATGCTATCAGCAACTTGGTAAAAACAATACATGGATTTACATGGACGGAAGGAATTTTTTTTGTGTGTGTGTGAAAGTGCTCTTTTTAATGGTTTTCATATAAATGCTAAATGGAAAGAGAGTGGGAGGGAAGTATTTCTTATATGCAATGGTACTTTTAATGCATGTTCGAAGGTTGTAAAAATACCAATATTTAAATGGTAGAATTAACATTTCTGTCGTTTATATCATTCTAGAATTATGTATTCAAAATTTAGTCTATTTTAAAATAAAGATTTTAATTACGGATCTATAAATGAAATTCGTAACACATTCTGAAAAATTTGCGGATGCACTTTGGCTGAACACGGGCCCAGGGGCGTCGCCCCCTCTCGTAGAGCCTGCACACACACAAAAAGAAAAACAGTGGTGTAGTTTTAAGAAAAAAGTTTTAGGAACACTCGCAACTGAAGACTCAAAAATCATGCGTCCATGATAAAAAGTGAAGAACGCTTACTTTTGCTGACATAAGCTCGAATGAAAAAGTAGTGAGACGGCATCTCCCCGCTCATGATCTTCACAGGCCGAAAATGTCTAGCCCGGACCGGCATTTAATCAAAATAAAAAATGCAGACCCGGTCCAGCTCGTATATTAACCATGATTTAAGGAGGGGGGGGGGGGAGGAATCACAAGCCAATCGTTTGGTCTTGTCCAAATTTTAGGAGAGCAAAAATTTCCGGAAAGGCTCGATTTTGCAAGCGCAGAGGACCGTCTTTAAGAGTATACGCTTGTTCCGGTCCATTCTAGAAAATGCTGAGGTCAGCCCGTGCCTTGAATGAATCATGCTGCAAAAGCCTGGGCCCGCACAGATCTCTACCCCCCGCGACTACACCACTGGCAACGGATTTCCGGATTATTTTGAAATGAAATATTCTATTAATTCAGACAGCCTAGATTCTGATTTCTAAACCGGTCATGCTTCCAATTTTCATTCTAGCTACGGGCCGGGTCATAAACCGTGATTTTTTAGGGGCTGGGACGTCACCGTAATATACTGTTTTCTTTACGGACCGGTCTGGTTTAGATCAGGGGCGGACCTGCGGTACATGATACCCTAGTAGCAATAACCCATCGGTCGATGAGAGGCGGGTGAGTTAAATCCGAGGAGAAGGAGCAATGGCCGATCACGGCTTTTCATCCAAAAAAGGGGAAATTTCATCGGCAACTGGTACAAAATGTCCGCTCGGGGGGCCATAAAGCCGATCATCGTTTCCCGATGACTCCGATGAAATAACGAAAAGAAACCGATAAACTGTTAAAAATATATTTGTTAATAAAAAATAAACGACTGGCAGGAAAATTTTCAAAAAATGTCCGTTCTGTTTATTATGTTTTCGTCTTTTGTATGCTAAATTTTCGTTTTTCTGGAGAAAAAAAAAAAAAAAAAATTCTTCCTACCCCAGGTTCGAACTTGAGCCTACTGATTACGAGCTGAGCGCGCTACCCCTAGACCATCGAATCTTGTCATTTATAAGGCAAAGTGTGAGGTAGCGGTTATTTTAGTCTCAGATTGGGACTTCGAGTGAAATTTTGACAAAGTGTTGTTCAGCTGTTATTAATAATAGTCAAAATATTCGATTGGTAAGAAATTAATTTCACTTTTTCCCAATGTATGTAAGTAGTAACAACATTCACAATTAATAATTAAGAAACAATATTTCCAATTGTATAGGAATTTTAGTGTGATTTTAACTTTCATATTTCTTGGATAACTTTTAAAATTAACTGATTTCTCTTCTTGCTGTTTAAATTAAAGAGGTTCCAAAAGAGTTGCTCATTGTAATGAAGTTTCCGTTTTTCTTATAATGCAGCTGACGCTCAAATAGATTTTCTTTTCTTTTTTTTAAACACATTTTTAAAAAATTATTTAAATATTACAAACCATTTTTATATAATAAACACTTACATTTTTTTGTAAATATTTCTTTTCAAATTTAATTTTTTTGGGAGGGAGCAGGGGGGGTGGATACCACCCCTGCCCCCTCCCAACCCTAATACAAGAAATTTGAAGTAAATTATGCAATTAATTCAAGAATTTTTCAAAATTTCGCTTAGATTATGCAAAGGCACATCTAAATTACGCAAATATTTATAGGAATTTGGGTAAAGTGTAAACCACTGGGGACACCTGCGAGGCCCGATGACTATAGAACTGCAGTTTCGGATAAGATATTGTTTTTCGGTTTCCCATCGGCGAAACTGCTCGTCTAGATCACTTCTATCCATGAATAAAAATTCATCTATTGCAGATAAACAAAAGTGCACTTGCCGATGACTGAATTCGACGAGTCGATGAGTTAACGATGAGTCGATGAACGACCGAGCAGAAAACAAGCAGTCATTGCTACTAGGGTACCCACTCCACCCTGCAAACGTAGAAAAAGACGTCCCTTTTACTTTTTTCAAAATTGCTTTTATGATTTTAAGTTGGAAATCGTGCCCCTTCATAAACAAAAAACGGTGCCCGTTGCGATGATTACTTGTTTGCCTATCTGGCCGGCCCTGATTGAGGTGACTAACAAAGCTCGACTGGTCCGATCCGGGGCGGGTAGAATGGCTTCGGAATGCAGCTTTCGTACGCAGTTTGAATCTTGCTTTACTGCTAACTAGCTTTCCATACACGCTTTAAAAGATAAATGAGCGTGGCAAAAATTTAACAAAGAGTCAAAATGACGTATTTGGCGCAGACCAGTGCAAAAATCGGGTAAAAGCGCAGTTCGGCGCAATATTTGTGTTTCGGCGCACCCTGAAAGAGTCAAAATGACGTATTCGGCGCAAAAATCGGCTAAAAGCGCAGTTCGGCGCAAGAATTTGTGTTTCGGCGCAATCGGCGCAGAATTAACATCCCTGAGCATTAGTCATCAAATGGAGTAAGTCATTTCAGTATTTTTATTTCAAGAAATATATATTTTATGTAGTTAACAACCGCAATGCGTACTACTGTACTTGAGATTTGAATAACGCATTAATCATAAGAAAATAAGTGCTCTCCATGCAGTGAATATGATTTTGTCTTGGTCTCAGGTATCACAAAGAAAATAATAAAACATTATTTCATAGAAGTGGGATTTTACATCAAAAATAGGCAATGACATAAACAATGATGATACACTAATCAATGAAGATGATTGGAATCTGCTCAGAGCAGAGAAAACTCATTTTACAATTTTTTTTTTTTTTTTAATACAATTTGAGTAAATCTTTAATACCAGGAAAAAATTTTGAGAAAATGGAAAAATGAAATAAAAGGGATTCATATATTATTGTATTGTTAATTTTTAAAGTTCATTATTAAGAAATAACAAGCAAACAGAATTTATAAATTATATAGTTATTGGAAAATGTCACATACACAAAACTGGTATATTCAGCTTGAGTCAAAACTTTAATTAAAAAAAAATAACTATACATAAACTGGCTTAAATATTACTGAAATAGTTCAGATCGTAACAACTCTTAAATTTGCCATACATTTCTTCACTCTTTGTGAAGATGGCAAAAGGCACAAAGTTAACTGGTCATGAAAGACGGCAGATTGGAGCTCTTTCTTCAACAAGAATGTTTAGCTGTACCAGGGGCTTAGCCAGAGATTGGCTGATGGGGCTGCAGCCACCCCCGAAATGAATAAATAAGGTATGGAGAAAATTATATATTTGTGGAAAATTTGAAAATTTCCCTTGATATCTCCATGGTATATTTGAAAATTCCCCTTGAGAAATTTGTACTCAGCAACCGACCTAATCCAAATTTACTTACTTGTTTTTCACCTAATGTATGTTTTTCCAAATGCAAAATTTTAAATGCAGTTTTAAATTTATTTTTCCTTTTTTAAAGAAATTCATTTTCATATTTGAACACTTTTAGGAGAGGGGGGGGGGGTTAAAGCCCATTCTGCAAAAAAAAAAAAAAAAAAAAAAAAAAAAAAAGTTATATCAGTTTTTATAAGTTACTAGTTCACACCCATTCTTTGTGTGGTAAGAAAAAAATATTTTCCAAAAATATGATCATAACAAAATCTCAAAAAAAAAAAAAAAAAAAAGTTCAGGTAGCCCCCTACTTTTGAGACTGTCGTGGGATGACTTACTTTTCTAATTGAAAGTATGTTTCGATCACTTACGGTTTAACCCTTTGAGCGTGCTTGATGAACTCACATGTAATTGGTGTGTTGGACCCAAGAAATTAGTAATACAGTAGAACCCCGATCTATCGTTTTTCAAGTGGTGCGTAGTAAAAAACGATGCATGCGGGTTAAATTCAAAATACGAAGAAAACAGTATTTATGAATACACACAATTTATTGAAAAAACACTCAAAATACTGGTGTTAAACGATAAAGTAATTAAAAAACTTTGTAAAAAACACACATAAGAAGTAAAAGGAAAAAGGATACGCGTTTCGTTCAAAAATAGTTTTGAACTTCTTCAGTCCAAGCCTTTCGAGTCGAAAGGCTTGGACTGAAGAAGTTCAAAACTATTTTTGAACGAAACGCGTATCCTTTTTCCTTTTACTTCTTATGTGTGTTTTTTACAAAGTTTTTTAATTACTTTACACACAATTTATACAGTATACCAAAAATACTAAATTTGTTACCAAACTGTAAAAGAAACAAATTGAAGTTGTGCAGAAATTAAGTGATACTTATATTTAAAAAACAGTAATTTTACACTGGATTTTTTATTAATCTTTTAATTAAACAAGATTTTCAATACTTTCTTTGTCTTTTTATCTGTATTCATGTTTGTATATAAAAGTCATACAATTTCAAATACCGTTATTGCGTAGGATAAAGTAGCTGGCTCAGTCACATTGGCGGTTTTACGGGGGGGGGGGGGGTAATTACCCCTCCCAGGATTTTGAAAACGAAATTGAAAAATAGTTCTGCATAGGAGAATTCACTGGGGTGAAATAAACAAATAACACTATCTACTGGCGAAACATAAGAATTCTTCAAATATAGCAATAAATTTTGATCGATTGAGGGGGGGGGGGGGGAGATTGCAAGGTTGTTATTTTCGGTATTTACATACTTCATTAATTATATGATTAATTAAACAATTATTTCGCATTTGATCATTAATTAAACATTTTATCTCTCTATATAAAGGAAGATGTCCTGACTGACTGACTGACGATCATCGCCCAGCCAAATCTACTGGAGGAACAGACATGAAATTTTAGGAGCTTATAGCTTTTGTACCCGAAGCGTCATTTAAGAAGCAATTTTTAAAATTTCGAACCCAGGCGGGGATGGCGGCCCAAAATGTTCTTTTCATGTTTCCCTTCATATCTCAGGGTTAAAAAGAGATAGCCGTACAATTCTTGCTTTAAAATGTAACAACACAGATACCTAAAAGTTGTTTTCAGGGTTTTTTAAAATTCGCACCCAAATAGGCGTAAGGGTCCAAAACGTTCTTTTCACATTTCTCTTGATATATCGGAGGGAAAAAAGAAATAGCCTTAAAATTGTTACTTAAAATTTGTTTTCTGGGTTCTTTAGAATGTTCATGAAAAGGGGGATAAGGGGCCAAAACGTTATTTTCAAATTTGCCATCATATCTCAAAGGGAAATAGAGATAGTCATAAAATTCTTGCTTTAGAATGTAGCGAACAAGAATGCCTGAAAATCAGTTTGAGGGTGTTCTAGAATTCGCACCCAAGTGGGTGTAAGGGACTGAAACGTTCTTTTCACATTTCCCTTCATCTGTTAAAGGAAGAAGATAGCCTAAAATTCTTGCTTAAAAATATAGTAAACACAAATGCCTTAAAATCATTTCCAGGTTTTTTTAGAATTCGCATCATAATGGGGATAAGAGGGTCAAAATGTTATTTCCAAATTTTCCATTATATCTCAAAGGGAAAAGGAGATAGCTACATTTTAAAGCAAGAATTTTTTGGCTAACACGGATACATAACAGTCATTTTTAGAGTTCAAACATTTTCATATTTGTCTTCATATATCGAAGGAAATTGAAGATAGCCATAAAAAAACTTTCATTAGGATGTAACGAACACAAATTCCTAAAACTCTTTTTCAAAATTTTTTTTTTAAATCGACCATTATAAAGGATAGTTAACAAAAAAAGGTATTTTTCACGTAATATTTAGCTCTTGAGTGCTGTTAATTTTAGGACATTGTCTACCTGGTGAAAGTGCGAATCATGTTTCAAGTGTTGCCAGATTAAATGTATAAAATCCCCAAGATCCATTTTTGATGATTTATCGCCAAAATTAGTATAAGAGAAATAAGTCCCCGAAGCGATATCTTTCATCTTTGTCGAGTGCCCCACCAGTGGCCAAGTGCATAACAGGCTGAACTAGGAGACGGAAGGTACTTGATTCAAAACCAGGTCGCGTCTGCCGACCTAACCGTTTGGAATTTTCTGTGTTTTCTTCTGGAACTTAGCGTAAATACAGGTTAGGATCCTTTAGAAAGACCACCACGGAAGGCACCCCGCTCCTTGGCCTAGAGCCAACGTGTTGCTAATTGGCGGTAATACCACAACACAACCATCTTTGTCGAGCAATTGCATAATCCTACTGTTTATTTAATTGGAATATTGGTGTCTATATTCAAGTAAATAAAGATGAAGTATAGTTAGAATATGTCTGGCGGGGATTAGGCAATTTTAATATAGATTTTAATTTTGATGAACAAGAAGACAAATGCGCGGGGAATATGATGCACATTCCAAACAGTATTTTAAAAAAATCAAGTATAGTTAGACTATGCCTGAAGAATATTCTAAAACAGTTTTTGTAGGTGATTAAATTCATATATATGAAGTATATTGTGCAATCAGAAGGGTCCCCTTTTCTCTGTGCGCCCCCCGGTAGTCAGTGCTTCTCTGAAGCACTGAGTTTATTTAAAATTATAAAATATCATTACCCCTCCCAGACTGCAACTCTAGAACCGCCCTTGCATTGGCATGTATATTATTCTCAGCTTCTTCGCCATTATTTTCATTTTTTTGTGTCACATTTCTTCCATTCTTAGGATATCGCACGTTGTTACATCTAAATCAATGGAAATATAATCACTACATCTCACACCATACACATCCCTGTTAGATATAAGAACTCTTCATCTATACCATCATCAACCCAAGATATCATACCAGGAAGTAATTAGATTTGTAAGCCATATTGATCCACTTGACCTTCAATTTCATTTCGGTCAGAAGAAACATTTTACAATGATGAATGCGGGAAAGCAAATTTTTGACGACCAATACGTGCGGGTTTTGTTGACGTTATTTGAATACAGTTTGTGCAGGGACCATAGAAATAAAACGATGAATGCGGGAACGATAGATCGGGGTCCCACTGTATTTTTAAAAATAAATGCAAAAATTGCAAAATATTAAGTGAAAATCTTTGAGAATGCATACTAGTCAATGAGGAAATGTGCATTTGGGAAGACGAGGGGTTACTGTAACTGGACCGACTTTTCGCCAAATTGCATCATCTCTATATCTAACCTCCTTGTTGGTGTCACATAATTTTTGATAATCAAATTTTCATCATCGAAATCATGACATTCTGCTTGCATGCATGCAAGTACAGGGAAGAAACATTTTGGCCAGCTCCTCTTCTGTGCAATTCAGTTTTTTCCTTTATGCAATCCCTGTTTGTACAAATTACACTATTGGGGAGAGCAAGGTACAATAGGTCAGGAAGTACAGTGGGTCATTGAAGATGTTTGTGGTTCA
This sequence comes from Cheiracanthium punctorium, assembly GCA_038373885.1. NCBI lineage: Eukaryota > Metazoa > Arthropoda > Arachnida > Araneae > Cheiracanthiidae > Cheiracanthium > Cheiracanthium punctorium. The sequence continues at coordinate 28,295 of JAWZYV010016616.1, forward strand.
GTGATTAGTTTTCAAATGAGAAAGTTATTTAATGTAAGTATCAAACAACTTAACTCTATAGAAAAAGTTAAACATCTCATTTTGATTGTGGCAGGAAGAAAGAGCCATTTTGTTTTTTGATCATCTGCATGAAATTCGAAAAAAGTAAGACTTTATGTTATTACACTTGAAATTTGTCAAGTAAATGAGTTATGTGGTACGTTTATGTAGTCTAAATTACTTTCTTTCCTATTATGATGTATTTAAATTAATATTTTTATGATTTGGAATTTTGAGGTGAAAAATAATGCATTAGTTCATATGGGGTACAGTGGGTCAGTAATTCATTGTGTCCCCATTTATAAATTTACTGTCTTTGTAAGTTTCTTACTTTTTTATGTTCGAATAATCTAAATTTATCTAAATACGTCTTCCACATCAGCCACAGACTCTCCAGTTTTTTAAGAAAATTATGTAAAACAAAAACTCTGATGCAAAAGAGAAAAAACTGAGAGGCAACCTAAAAAATTCAGAAATTCTTACAGATGCACCTGTGAGATCACAATCTAAAATGAGATGATTGAAAAAAAGAAGCGTGAAAGACCTAATGATATGAATCGGAAGAGAGAGAAAAAATATGCAAGCAATTATAAGAATAGCTCAACTGAAGAAGAGGAAGAATGAAAAGAATCTTCTAGTGAATCTGATTGAGGATTCGGATTTAAGATTTTAATGTTGACGTTGGAGATTTCGTATTATTTAAGGTCTACAGCAAGAAAAAATGCAGTTTTATGCACTGTTGCTGAAGTTGTAGGCAAAAATGGAAATGAATTTGAAATGCACTACATGAAAGGAATTGAGCCAGGTTATGCACTCATCTTTGAAGAGGCAGGCATTTATACAATAGACAGTAAAGATATTGTGAGAAAGTTGCCAAAATCAAATGTATTGCAAAGAACTGACAGAACAGTGACAAAGTTGACCTATGCTGTAGATTTTCAGTTATATAATGTCCAATAGTTATTATACAGGGTGTCTACCATCATACGAAGGTCATGGAAAAGTCAAGAAATGGGGAAAAGGTCACGAAAGTCAAGAAAAGGTCAAGAAATGAAGCACTAGGTCACGATTTGCGACTCAACTACGCTTTTTCCATTTCATTCAAATTCTTAGTTTCTTATTTTTTGTGACAGACAAAACAGTTTTTCATGTGTTTATTTTATAGGAAAACATTAAAATACTGTTCGTTTGCTATTTATAAAATTCATTTAAAATGTCATTACATGTTATTTAGCAGAAATCATCAAAAATAATGTCTGCCAAATAGTTGTATAGTGAACTGACAATAGTTCAATATGTCAAGTGCGTGTTGTTTTACACCTTGGGAATTTCAAAAGTTGGCAAGTATGTATCTTCAAACCTTGAGAAAAGTATATCAGTTATCCACCTTCTCGCCTCAAAAAAAATTTAAAATTAAGATTATTTAAGAGTAATTTTTTTTCTCCCTTCATTCCCTGTCAAATTCAGTGTTTTTATTATATTTCACATTTTCTTTTTTAAAAACAATAACTTGGATTCCCCTTAAAATTATAATTATCGCTGATCCCCATGTTTCATAGCTAATAACTTCAATTTCCCAAAAGATTTATGATATATTATAGACTTTCATAAGTTCTGTGTTACCATAGATGTAAAAAGATTTGCCATGTACAAGCTACATACATGTTTACAAAATAGCAATTGCTCCAAGTTAACTGAAAGCAAACGGCTGCTCAGTGAAAAAGTTGAAAAAAAAAGCACTTTAAAAATGGGCCGGGAAAAGAAAAACTCGAAGAATTTTGCAATTCATTGTTAAAATCAAAATCAGTTGTATATTTTTCTGCAAAATTTCCACCAATCCTAGAACGCCGGATAGAACATATTCTGCATCCCTGCCAGGATGTATTTTTGATATTAGAGTTTCGTATTTGTTATGATCAAGAAAAGGTCAAGAAAAAGTCAAGAAAAGGTCAAGAAATCAAGCTTACTTTTTGTGGTAGACACCCTGTTATAAAATAAGTTTTTGATTTAATGTCTTGAAAATAACTATAAAATTAAAATTTTGTAAACTTAATAGCACTCAAAATGATATTATCTAACAAACCTTTTCCTTTAATTTTATTAACAAATTTAGTGTGTGCATGTTTTAGAACCATAAAATTAACATTTACCTTATAAAAACTTTGAGCTACTTTAATATCTAACTTAATAATAAATATTGTCAGGCAATAAAAATAAATGCCAACGGTTCTAATGCGAGAAATTTCATCTGGGATACATCCCAGAGTAGCTCAGTGGTAGAGCACCCGCACGTTATGCGGCAGTCCTGGGTTCGATTCCCAGCTCTGGAATTTTTCGCATAGTTGGTAAAAAATAAAATTAATCAGCCTATACACTCCAACCTGCCTAGTAAATTTTAAATTACTCACTATCGAATGAAAGAAAATTTTTTGTGTTTTTCATTAGATGACCCACTGTAACCCATAAAGGGGTACACTGGGTCAGCAAAAAGTACTTAAGAAAAATAGTTTTTACTGCACAAAAACTTTTCTTAGAATTGATCTAAAATTAATTAGGATAGCCAGTAGATCAGAAAACACACATTACATTAGTTTGATATTCTGTTTTCAAAATATTTTTTGAGTTATATTTAAAAATTCAAAAACTGACCCACTGCAACACCCCCCCCCCCCCCCCCCGTCTCCTCTATATCATTTTTTAAATACTGTATTAGCCCAAATATAACACAATATTTTTTTACAGATCATTTCCTGTTAAAAACCTACTAACTCTGTGCTAAATTTGAGGTATAATATAGAATTTTTCTAATTATCTTGATGAAAAATTTTGGGGTGGCATATTTGGGCTAATATGGTTATAATGATGGATATTACTATTTACTGCAAAAAATGCATTTGTGACTAACATTGAAACCCATGTGTGTTCTTTGCATAAAAGAGAGATAAGGAACGATGCACGAATTCCACAGGAGGTGAAAAATAG
>JAWZYV010016617.1:0-41637 GCA_038373885.1 Cheiracanthium punctorium
ATATTTCAATTCCTAATTAAGAGAGACATAAATTCATTTTGAGTAATTAGTTCCCTTTAGTTACCTTAAATTTTCTACACCATTCAAGTAACGCATTTTTCGAAAAGCATAATTTAGCTAATGGAATGAAATATCCTCTTAAAACCTTTCTTATGCATCCTATTCTCCATTTAAAAAATTCTTCTTTTTAAGCTCTCAATATAAATCTTCATTTAGAATTTTTCAGTACAAGCTCACAAAGTCATTTGCAGTGATAAAATTATATATCCTTATAAATAAAAATGAAATTCTGTTTGTTTGTTTGTTTGTTTGTTTGTTTGTTTGTTTGTTTGTTTGTTTGTGGATTTGATTCGTATACAAATCCACAAAAATGGACCTATCAGCCTGAAATTTTGCACAGATATGTAAAATAATATAGAATAAATGATAGTCCACTTTAAAACTTTGAAAGCCCACCCGTTCCCGGAATTTAAGAGATTTTTTATGTTCTCCACGCAAAAACCTTTCCGTAATTGTAACCCCTGTAGTGAAAAAAGTGTGAAATAAGGATCGTGGTTGCCATGTGTGGCGATTTTGCCGAATAAAATGTTTTAAATTCTCAAAGTAAAAATAAAAGAATAATAATGATTTTTTTTTTGTTAGTTTATATTCGTAAGGTTATTTTTTTAAATTATAATATCGTGTGCATGGGAAATCGGAGCAGGAATGAAATGTTTTATACGCAAAACAATAAGAATTGAAGATTTCCGAGGCTAATATGTTAAAATTTTTTAGTTTGGCGAAAAAATAAAATGGCTCAAATGCCGAGAAAGTGAGTTCTAGCGGTTTGCACTGTTTCCGGCTTGGAATTTACTGAGAGCTTAAGGAAACGGATTTTTGAAAACAAGTCCAAAGGTTTTATTAGAATACAGCGTTAAATTTTAATGATCCGTGCGGAAATAATGCAGTTATTAAGGGATTTCAAGCGATCTATCTTCAGCATTCTCGCCAATTGAGTGCATTTAGGGAATTCCGCCAAATTTCAGATAATTGAAATCTTCGCATATAGTACATCGGAGTAACGATGAATAAAACATATTATAGTTGATAATTTAAAAAATGAGGCTGTATTAAGGGATTCCACTTTTCAAAAAAATGCCTGGGGGTCGCACCATTTCCCATTTTGATTGCTGCTAAGTCAATGCTTCGAATGATTCCCTGAAAAAACTCTTGCAAAATGGCGTATATTGGCACTTTGGCGAGGCTTAGATTTGAAACTGGATTTTATTTGAGACTGGTATCTATATTAATAAAACAATGTGTGTAAACTGTTTGTTTGTCTGTGTCTCGCGTAGCTCGCAAACGGGTGATCGTAGACCTACCAATTTTTGAACGGAAATTCTCCATGACAGGTCCCGACACACCTCGAAGCGATTTTTTCAAAATTCGAACTTTTTTAGGAAATATCGATAAAAACGTATCGCAAAAGGCTAATTTTTGCTTTCCGCCATTTCGTAATTGTAACCCCACAGTGCATTAAGCGACAATTAAGCTTATCTAGGTTGCCACATTCGGCAGTTCATTAAATGATTCAGACTCTTGAAGTAAAAATAAAAGAATAACGATTTTTTTTTATTTTGACTAGATTATTTGTAAGGTTGTTTTTAAATTAAAATATCGTGTGCATGTGAAATCAGAGTGGGAATGAAATGATTTATACTCAAAAGAAAAATAGAATATGGAAATTTTCCGAAAATAAATGTTCAACTTTTTAATTGGGCGAAAAATAGAAGGGGTGGATGTGCGATTTTGAGGAGGATTCTAACGCTTGGCGCTATTTATCGTAATTTAATAGTCTGCTATTTGGGTTATGAATACACCTGCGTATAAGTTTTTGAAATTTTCATTCAGTTGGAATTGTGCATTTTTCTGAGCAGCTTTATTGCATCTATTTCTAATATATTACATCCAGAAAAAAGGATGTTAGAAATATCAGTTTTAATTTTGTTTAATCACACTCATGAATAATGATACACTTTCCAACTTAATAAAATAAGGAACGAAAATAGGGAAGACCTATGGATTATAACTCTTTTTATATATAGCACTTTAGTGCGTATTTAAAATCTGAAAGTGTGTCAGATTTTCTATGATTCTAGCGCTTGGCGCAATTTAATGAGAGGGTATTTTTAAAAACAAGCGTAGGTTATCTTATAAATAAAAATGAAATTCTGTTTGTCAATTTGTTGATTTGGGTAGTATACAATTCCACAAAAATGGACCTGTCAGCCTGAAATTTTACACAGATATATGTAAAATAATATAGAATAAATGATAGTCCACTTTAAAACTTTGAAAGTCCACCCGTTCCCGGAATTTAAGAGATTTTTTATGTTCTCCACGCAGAAAGCTTTATGTAATTGTAACCCCTGTAGTGAAAGTGTGAAATAAGCATCTTGGTTGCCATGTGTGGCGATTTTGCCGAATAAAATGTTTTAAATTCTTAAAGTAAAAATAAAAGAATAATAATGATTTTTTTAGTTTATATTTGTAAGGTTATTTTTTTAATTATAATATCGTGTGCGCATAAGAAATGAGAGCAGGAATGAAATGTTTTATACGCAAAACAATGAGGATCGAAGATTTCCGAGACTAATATGTAAATTTTTTTAGTTTGGCGAAAAATAAAATGGCTGATAGGCCGATTTTTAGAAAGTGAGTTCTAGCGGTTTGCACAGTTTTAGGCTTTTTGGCGCAATTTACTGAGAGCTTAAGGGAATAGCATTTTTGAAAACAAGTGTATAGGTTTTCTTAGAATACAGCATTAAATTTTAACTATCCGTGCAGAAATAATGCAGTTATTAGGGCATTTCAAGCGATGTAGCTTCAGAATTCTCGCCAATTGAGTACATTGATTTAACTTGGGGGAAATCCGTCAAATTTCAGAAAATTGAAATCTTCGCATTTAGTACATCGAGGTAACGATGAATAAAACATGTTATAGTTGATAATTTAAAAAATGAGGCTGTATTAAGGGATTCCACTTTTCAAAAAAATGTCTGGCGATCGAACCATTTCCCATTTTGATTGCTGCTAAGTCAATGCTTCGAATGATTCCCTGAAAAAACTCTTGCAAAATGGCGTATGCTGGCACTTTGGCGAGGCTTAGATTTGAAACTGGATTTTACTTGAGACTGGTATATATAATAAGACTGGTGATAGATAAAAATGAATGTTGGTATGTGTGTAGGAGGTTGAAAAACTCAGCACCGTTTCACCGATCACCATGAAATTTGGTTCACCTAAGTCTTTTATCATGGAGAAGGTTTTTATGCTATACGTTTTCCTCTAACTTGCCACTAGGTGGCGCAGCAGAACGTCGAATTCTATTCCGTTTAGCCGTTTGCTATGCGAATATCGTCCAACCCATTTCGATGAAATTTGGTACACGCGGATATTAGAACACGGAGAATATTTTTCACTATCCATTTTGCTGTAACTTGCCGTTAAATGGCACTGCAACGCATCAACCTCTATACCGTTCGACTGATCGGCATAAAATTTTTTATACTTACACATTTGAGCACAAAAAATATATTCTAACTGTGTTCCTTTTGATGTTACTCACCATTAGATGACACTGCAATGCATTATTGTTTTAACTCGGCACTAGATGACCCTGCAGCAGGCCAAATTCCTGACCATTCAAACGGTCGCTATGAAAATCAGTATACATAGCTATTTCAACAATGAGAATATTTTGGCGTTATCTATTTTGCTACAACTCGCCACTTGACGGCGCTGTAGCAAATCATTACTTTAATTAATCACTAGATGGTTAACTGACCACTAGATGGTAACTGATTGCTATGAAAATAGGTATACATAGATATTTGAACACGGGGATGAGTTTGGCGCTATCCATTTTCCTATAACTTGCCACTCGATGTTGCGTCCACACATGAACTTCAGGACTTCATCCGATCGTCATGAAAATTCGTATACATCGTTATCTGAATGCGAAGAAATATTTTCGCCGTATCCGTTTTGCTAAAACTCGGCCCTAGATTGCGCTACGTCGCATCGCCTTCTGCACCGTACAAACGATTGCCTTGAAATTCGGTATGCATGATTATTGAACACAATATAACGCGATATCAATTTTGCTATATCTGTTTATTACAATGAATAGTAATCACCACAAATCGTAATATCAAAAAGTCCATTCATTCCCGTGCGAAGAACGGGTACTTCAGCTAGTATATTATATATATACATATATTTTCTAGACATTGAATTAAATACCTGATATTTCTTTTAGTATCTATATTGCACTTTTAATTTCCTGTTTAGTTCTCTAATACGGTAAAGCCTCAGTATAACGTTCATTCGTGAAAATTCGATGAATTAAAATTTCAGTCAGTGAATTTGTACTATAGGAATCTCCTTTAATAGAAATATTTTATTCGCTAATGTGAAATATTCGTAAAAGTGATGTTGGTTAAAAGGAAATTTTATTGTATACGGAGAAATAAAAAACTATCCACTCTGTGAACGCTTTACAAAATGAATTCGTACTCTCCACTACGAAACGAATCATCTAACCCGGTCAGTTGTTAAACGAATTCATCTAGTACATCACCGACGCAAAAAATTCAGAATGTTTCTTCAGAAGTCATGCCAAGTGCTTTCAGAAACGTTCAACGTAAGGAAAATTTTAACCTTCTGACAGTTTAAAAGAAAAAAATCTGGAGTGTCTCCACTCAACTTCCCGAACACTTACGATTAAGATCATGACCAAGCATTTAAATAAATTTGAATGGATGGATCATTCAAACATATATACCCAATGGAAGCTCAATCGAACTCGCCGTTTAAACGCTTGCGCACTTTCAAGAATGTCTCCCCATACGCTATAATGTAAATGAAATCTTTGTCGTAGCCCTGTAGAAAAACTATAAAACCTATACACATCCAAATCAATACCGGTCTTACGATGGTGGTTTATAACATGTATACCCAATTTGAGCTCCATCGAATGGACCGTTTAAACACTACCGCACTTTCAAGAATTTCCCCCCGTAGGCCATCCTGTAAAAGAAATCTTTTTCGTAGCCCTGTAGAAAAGCTATTAGTCCTATACGCATCCCAATCAATACCGGTCTTACGATGGTGGTTTATAACATGCATACCCAATTTGAGCTCAATCGAATGTACCATTTAAACGCTAGCGCGTTTTCAAGAATTTCCTCCCCCCGTAGGCCATTATGTAAAAGAAATCTTTTTCGTAGCCCTGTAGAAAAACTATAAGTCCTATACGCATCCCAATCAATACCGGTCTTACGATGGTGGTTTATAACATGCATACCCAATTTGAGCTCAATCGAATGTACCATTTAAACGCTAGCGCGTTTTCAAGAATTTCCTCCCCCGTAGGCCATAATGTAAAAGAAATCTTTTTCGTAGCCCTGTAGAAAAACTATAAGTCCTATACACGCCAAAATCAATACTGGTCTGTACACTACTGGCACACACACACGCACACGCACACACACACACACACACACACACACACACACACACACACACACACACACACATATATCTCGTAGCAATAGCATTAATGAATTCAGAAGACCTCCAAACGTGTCCATACACCCAAATCTCGAAGTCGAATTTTTTCATGATGACAATAGTTTCCTTACATGGTACATGTTCGGAAAATATAAAGGAATTAAATTGCTTTTTATTAGTTCCGTTAGTTTTCTATTTACACGTATTCAAACATATTCAGTTTCTGATTTTGCTGCCGTTTCCCCGTTCGAAATCGCCAGCCAGAGAGCCTTTTATGGACACACGGCTGAACCAAAAAATGTCAGTCATGCGCCAGCCCTGTATAATTTAGCGTCTCTAGTTTCGGCGTCACACCTGTATGCACGCACGAATGTATCTTGTATAACTCAAAAACGATTCACCGTGGAAAAATTTGAAATTTTATATTGAGGACCAGGCACCCGATTACCGCACGGGCCCTGGGTTATTATACAATTAGAAGTAGGCCGAAAAATTGAGTTTGAGCTGTGTCCCTGTAGTTGTGCCACGTATAGGGACATACATATTGAACGAACTATCCAGAGGGCTCAAAATTTGAAAAGTGCCTTGGACGCAAAAGTGTTTGTAGTGAGGCCATGTTGAGGATTTTTGTAACATTTAGAAGTTGCGCCTTGTTTTTTCATTCGAATGGCGGGGTAGTTTATTTACTAGGTCACCGGAAAGACTTTCGATGCATCTAAGTCCATGTGCAAAATGGATCCAGCTGCCACCCATTTGTGGACGCCAAAATTAAGTTACCCAAACTCTTTTTTTTTTAAATTCGAATCTGGAAACCTGAATAAAGCCTGTTAGCCCCCCCATTCCTGCGTAGAAAGATTAACCCTTTAACGCGCAGTGTTCCCGCTCTGGGAACACCCAACTCTGACGTTTTGACTGGTGCCAGTCACGAAGAATAGATTGGATTTCTATCAAAATAGTGGCGGGTGACAGAGCTCCACGAGAACACCTTTACTTTTTTAGCACGTCCTTTCCCGTCAAGAAATGGTCACTATTTTTAAACAGCACTGACACCTGCTGAAAAATGGAAGAATGCGAGAACAGCTGGATAGATTGCCCATTGCTGATAAAAAACGGCAGCCGTTGCCATCGCTCGACTTAACGACCACCAAGAGGGCGGACGATCGACAGCCAGCTGCGTCAAAAATATGTCTCTAGATCTGGTGCACGCGATGAACGTTTCGATCGTCCGCCATCTTGCTGGTAGTTAAGTCGAGCGATGGCAACGGCTGCCCTTTTTTCAGCATTGGGAAAGGGTTGCGCCTCAAAGGGTTAACATCCGGAGGATATTCCGGTGCAGTAGTACAGAAAAGAACGCTGGGTACCGTAGGTTCACTCTAGTGTCTACGCTAGTCAGCAGATCGATGCACAAAACGAGAATCTTCACCATTGCGAGAAATCGAAGATGGGACGGAACAGGTTAAATCTGGGTTCGGCGATGATTTCAACTGCGTACCAACATTCTACCTTTTCCTTACAGGAGTTACTGTCTAAACTAGACTAAATCTAACCCAGTCACTTGCAGTCGAGGAAGGAGTGCACAGTGTCGTAAAAGAAACCTCCTCGCATTTCTCACTCTTTTTTTTCAAAACGCCCAGAGAAATTAAAAAACTAAACATTTCATTTTTTAAAAAGTCTAATAAGACTTCAGTTTAATAATGGACTCATTTTCTTAGCAACAAAAGTGGATCCATACACCCCCCCCTTTTTTTTTCCGGATGACAAATTTAAGATTGAATTGAAAAAAAAATTTACCGCGCTCAAATTAAATCTGGGAAACGAATATTCTCTGCATATTATTATTCTAAAATGAACAGAACGTATTATTATATATTTTTTTTTTTCGATATCAGCAACGCAAATCGTCAAGACTCGATAAAAATTTGAAAAGTTTTTCAATTATTTCCTTATTATCTTCCTTCGTGTGCGGAGACTGAATATTAAATACATGCAAACCAGGAAAGCGACACATGCGCCTCTCATAAAAATGTATTAAAAATATATTAAATTCTATTTTTTATTATTATTATTATTGCAATGACATCGAAAATGAGATATGGCGCCCAAGAGCGTCATCCTATTTTATTCAGAAAATTAATTTCGGCTCGCGGTTGGCCAAATTCCCGCCGTGTCCTTAGCTGTTTGGCAAGAAAGACTATTATATGCGAAGATTCCTATTAAAATACACCAGAAAATATAGATGAATTCAGGGGCAAAATTAGAATATTAAACTTTCTTCACTTCGATTTATTCCCTTAAGAAGGGCGGGTACTTCAGATAGTATCCAATAAATACCTCTGATCTGAACTTAAATCAGTTTTTTCCTTTAAAAAAAAACTGATTGGCGGGGGCAAAACCCTTTGGCGGGGCCCTTGGCAATTGCCAACCATCCGACCTGGCGAGTCCGCGCCAGATAATGCAAAATGTAGAACTATTCAAAAGCGCAGAAAACTGGAAAAAGAAAAAAAAAAGACGTTTGAAGGATTCAATAAGAATTAAGAGAGCAGACAGTTTCATCTCTTGAGTAACGCAAGAGCTAAGTATTGGAGCTACATCTTTTTGGAACCGGACGCGAGAAAAAACAAAATTATTTGTACTGCACGATATTACATGAAACTCCCGTAAGATGGTGACGACAAAAGGGCACTTTCGAAAAGCAATTCAAAACTAACGTCGGTGGTTCATCGAAGGTGGTCAATCGAAATATTCAAATGAATGACTCGAAGAGAGGTAGTCTTGACTAAATCTATTTAATTAAATGTACATAATATTTACATTGAAGTTTTACAAAACGAATGCGCATGTGTGCGCTTATCGAAGTACAATCAAAACTCGTCTGTCGTTCTCTCACATCGACAACTAGTTAGAGAGTGCTTGATCACGCCCTTTTGCTGGAGAGCGAGATTTCGCTACACTCCCCACCTGAACTCTTGAAGAGAGTTCACCTACACAAATCTAATTCGAAAGAAAATACAATACAAATGTCTAGTAAGGAATAAACAAACATAACTACTAAATTATATGTCAAACAATCGAACTTAAATTTTGAATTCTCCACGTAAATAATAATCTAAACATGAACTTTAAAGGATGCAAATTATTAACACTGAATACTAAATTATGAGAAAAGTTAATGATTATTGTCATAAAAAAGGATATGGTCTTGTCTTTAAAGTTCATCAGTCACTTCAAGTGGGTACAAGAGTTGCACGGGCTTCCTAAATAGTCCCTTTGAAGTTTTCACTAAACAAGCTCGAACATGACCGTCTCTTCCAGTGAATGATTCCTGAATAATACCCAAGTCCCACAGTAGTTTCGACTTTGATGTTCCGTCTATCAGTACGACTTGTCCAATTTTCATGTCTTTGGAGGATTCAGGAGTTTTAAGATGGTACGCAGTTTTTAAATTTAGTAAGTATTGATTCCTCCACTTCTTCCAGACTTGCTTAAGAAGTTGGGTTTGGTACATCTTTCTTCAAGTTGAAGATTCTCTAGACGTATCTTCAAGTTCTACCAAACTTATTGGAAATTCTGTTTCATTTCTTCCAAAGTTTAAGAAATGAGAAGGCGTCAAAGGCGAGGGTTCGTCCAGGGAGTTGTTAACGTACGTCAGCGGTCTCATGTTCACAATCATTTCTATTTCAGTCAGTAAGGCGGATAACTCTTCAAAATTCAACAGTGCACGACCTAATATTTTTCGCAACGGATCCTTCACTGACTTTACTAAACGTTCATAGAATCCTCCCCACCATGGGGATTTTTCCGCAATGAATTTCCAAGTGATGCCTTGGGAAGAAATGTAATCTTTCAACTGATGACTCAACAATATTTCGGAGATGAGTTCTAGCTCACTACTGGCCTTTTTAAAGGCCTTTGCATTATCCGAATATATAATAGTACAATTTCCTCGTCTGGCCAAAAATCTCCTAAAGGCTAACAAAAAGCATTTCGTCGACATTGTTGTAACTAACTCTAAATGTATCGCTCTTGTGACCGCGCAAGTGAAAAGTGCTATATAAGATTTCATAGTTTCCGTACCATTCTTAACATAAATTGGTCCAGTAAAATCAACGCCGCAAACATTAAAAGGAGGCGTTTGGGATATTCTATCTTTGGGTAAGGGAGCTGTTATCTGGCCAGCAGGTTTTGCTGAATACTTCGTGCAAATCAAACATTCACTGATAATCTTCTTCATTAATTGGGATGAAGAAATTCTGGATTAGGAATCCAGAATTTCTTTCTCACTTTCGTCAACGTTAGGGATACTCCGCTATGCATTACCTTTTCGTGTTCCTTTCTTACCAACAACTCCGTGAATCTCGACATTTTAGGAAGGAGGATCGGTTGTTTTTTTATCTAGAGAGAAATCTGACTAAGCGAATCGACCTTTGATCCTGAGTATTTTCTTAGAGTCCAAAATTGGTTCTAAAGAGTAAATCGATGAATCAGATCTTATTCCTTGATTATTTTTCAAGTTGGCAATTTCCGAACCAAAAAATTCTCTTTGCGAATCTCGAATCCAAAAGTCTTCGGCTAATTGTATTTCTTCTGCAGAAAGGGTTCCATTTCTATTGGTCGTATGTCTAACGTTGAATACGAATCTTAGAACATATGAAGTAACTCTAAGTAGTTTGGTCAGGTTACTGAACTTCTTCAGGTCTAATAATTTTTCATTTGGTTCTACGGAACATTTGTTCTGAATAGTGTGTTTAAATCTGCTCCTCAATTCTAACTCCTCTTTGTTCATCGGACACTTTTCGTCTCGAGGCCAGCAGTTAGTTGGCTGCCTTAAGAATACTGGCCCAAGCCACCACATATCATTTTCTCTCAGTTTTTCGATAGAAGATCCTCTTGTGATCAAATCAGCAGGGTTCAGTTTTCCTGGACAATGGAACCAGTTCGAGGGTTCGGACAATTTATGAATCTCTTCCACTCTATGCTGCACAAACGGCTTACATTTTAATGGATTGTTTCTAATCCAATGGTATACGATAGAAGAGTCTGTCCAAAAATGGCAAGACTTTACGAACTTTAGTGTTTTCAGAATCTTGCGACATAATCTAGCCGACAAAAGTGCTCCCATGAGCTCTAGTCGAGGCAAGGAAAGAATCTTCAAAGGAGCGACTCGACTCCTGGATGCCACAAAGCTAGTGTGAAAGGTCTTGTCTGAATTTTTAATTCTCAAGTAAGCAACTGTCCCATAGGCTATTTTCGAGGCGTCTGAGAAACAATGTAACTGGACTTCATCGAAATTATTTTGTGTAAGATAACACCGAGGAACGAGAATGGCTTCAAGGCTAGACAGTTCTTCGCACCATTTATTAAACTTTTCTCGAAATTCAAGGGGCAATAGTTCATCCCATTGAAGACCTAATTGCCAAACTTGCTGAATTAGAAATTTGATTCTTATCACAAATGGGGTAATGAATCCTACAGGATCGAATATACGCCCAGCTACTTACTTGTAGCAGAAAACGTTTCGAATTTATTTGCTTTCGGAGGAACTCCTGCAAGCTATGCGAATCAAAATAAAAGCCATCCTTTTCAGTATCCCACGCGATACCCAGAACTTTCGGTTGCGACTAGCTGTTTATTAATCCGTTTTATTCTTCCCGAAATTAGAGAATAATAATAGTCTGCCCCAATTAGAATTGAGATTTTAGCATTTCCGTTTTCTGTGTAAGTGTCCGACAATTTCAGACTCCTCAAATCTTTGATTTTATTTATTAGATCAACATCTGGAGGAGAGATTTGTGTTGATGAAATTTCTTCGATTTCTAACACCTCGACGTATACGTTTAGATTCGGGTCATTTCTATTTTTTAATTTGACCCGGACAACCTCAAAGGACTTTTCCATAGGTGTTTCACCACCAAAGGAATGGACCGAAAGCAACTCTTTGCGAATGAAAGGAAGTTTTAACTTTCTAGAAACATCTTTCGTTATGAAACTGCGCATGGAGCCACTGTCGAATAACAATCTTACATTTTCGAAAAGATTATTTTTATTACGTGCGGAGACAGCCGCCGTTTGGAGAAAAATTCTCTTACTGTTGCTATTTTTCTCAATTTGACAGGACGAGACTGCCGTATCATGCGGAGCGGACGCCTCTGGAAGCGAATTGGCGTCTATGGGATTTTCCCTTTTTGTTTTATTATGAAACCGATAACAAATGGCTTTCGAATGTTTATATTTATTCCCACAGAAGGAGCAACCGTCTCTCTGGCGACATTCATTAGCCCGGTGTGATGGAATTAAGCAATTTAGGCATCTGGCTTCTCTTTTCAAAAGCTCTCTCCTAGCTTCAACGCTACCCACCCCACAGCTCTCTGAGTCATGCTGGTTTTCGCAGAAGATGCATTTCGAATTAATATTGGTTAGCAGTTCGTGAGCGGAAATCGGAGTCTTCGAAACGCTGTTTCTATATTTCGGTGAATCGGCGCCTCGAACTCGGAACTCACGACCTTGACCCAGTCTATCTGCGCGCAGGGGATTTCTACCCGAATAAACAGCAAGTGCTCTTTCGCGGCTAAGGATTTCGTCTTCCAAAAATTTTAAAAGAGCTTCAAGATTCCAACTTTCTGACTTATTTGATCTGCTATAATGTCAGATCGGGTGGCAATATTTTTAAAAGGATTGGTACTAGGAGGTTTCCATATGATTTTGAATCAATTCCCAATGACTCAAGATTTCTAACTTGGATTTTGGCACGGTCAAACAGTTTTCTCAAACCCGTAGTATCGCTCGAATCTCTGACGGGGGGATATCTAACAGTTTTCCCAAATGAGAGTTGATTAACAGATTATTTTGTCCAAACCTCGAACGTAAAATTTTCAAAGCAGCGTCATAATTTTCATCTTTCAATGCTAAGCCCGAAACAGCTTTGGCAGCAGATCCTCCAAGACAATTTTTCAAATAGATCAATTTTTCAATTTTATTCAGATTTGGGTTTTTATCAATTGTGTTTTCAAATTGGCCTATAAATTCTAGCCAGAGTGATGTATCACCGAAAAATTTATTTACTGTCAGCTTCGGCAGTTTTATCGAATTAGTAACTTCAAAGGTTTGATTTGAAGCGATCGACGAAGTTGTTACTTTACCGTTGGCACTTGAATTTGGAACATGAACTATATCACTATCTAATTCTTCAATCCTATCGCACAGTTTACATTTATAGGCTATCAAATTATCCAAATACTCTTCGGAAGCTTCCACTTCCGTTTCTACTTCCTTGACATCAATTTCGTTCAAAATTTCAGAATCAACCAATTTAATATGATCAGTTTTTTCTATCAATTGATTTAACAAAAGTTTTAGTTTTTTCGGATCTACTTCCGATTTCAAACTTTCATCAATTTTTCCAAACAACTTCGTTATAAGACCCTTTTGGGTCGATCTCTTTTTTTTCAACTTGTCAAGACTCATATCGAAATCAAAATGCGGACTTACCTCCCTTACTAGAATCTCGAACAATGTAGTTGATTACAGATAAAGAGCATTCGGCCCTTACCGGCCGCTATGCACCATGACGACAAAAGGGCACTTTCGAAAAGCAATTCAAAACTAACGTCGGTGGTTCATCGAAGGTGGTCAATCGAAATATTCAAATGAATGACTCGGAGATGTAGTCTTGACTAAATCTATTTAATTAAATGTACATAATATTTACATTGAAGTTTTACAAAACTAATGCGCATGTGTGCGCTTATCGAAGTACAATCAAAACTCGTCTGTCGTTCTCTCACATCGACAACTAGTTAGAGAGTGCTTGCTCACGCCCTCTGCAGGAGAGCGAGATTTCGCTACAGATGGACAGTCCACCTTCAGCCATCTACCATGATCAGTGACTGAACCACTCGGACAGATCAGATTGGATTTTTTAAAAAGCGTGACTTCTTAGAAGAGCAACCCTAAGGTTTGTAGATTTATCGCCAAATATGGGAAATATCTACAAGCAAAGTTCAAACTTAGAAACTTGTTTTTTGAGCGGACCCAGTGTAGCGACATTTCATCCACTGTAGCAAAGTTTGGCAACAGCAGATATTGAGCACGGTTCCAAACAATAACTGTCCAGAGCCTTAGATGCGTTGAAAATATTTTAGGTGACCCTGTCAATGGACTCATTAGTCGATTGCTGTCGAAGAGAGGTGCACCAGTAGAGGTTACAACAATCTTGAATCCACGGCATGGCCTAGTAATTAAGACACTGAACATGGTAAACAAACGAAATGCGAAAATTCAGGATTGTGGCCTACCGCGTGGCTGCCGGTCTAACAGTGTGGAATTTTGGGAATTTTTGCTCCAGATGTAACTTGGATGAGACACTGAACATGGTAAACAGATGAAATGCGAAAATTCAGGATTCTGGCCAATCGCGCGGCTTTCGGTCTAACAAAGTTTTGAGTAGAGCTGAAGCAAACCGCATGTATTCGGTACTAAGATACGAATAATCACTCAGACTCGAAGTAACGAATTGCTACTTTTCGGTTGATCTCGTTTACTCGATCCGACGCTGTTTCGGATCGAGCAGCTTCGAACTTCGAATACAGACTGCCAGGCGATGCGAACTAGGGGGGAAACGGGTTCCAGTAATCGGGTACTAATATCTTCTGTTATTTGTTACTGGATATCGGATCGCGGTTTCAAGGGGGAAAATGACTTTTGAGAGTGCATTTCGGATCGACCAGGTTCGAACTTCGAATACAAGACTGCCGGAGGGAGAAAATGAATTTCGGTATTTGAGTAATAGTATGTTCCGTTCCGTTACTAGATATCGGAAGTATTATGGATTCTCGCTGTTTGAAGGGAAAAATCAGTTTCGGTATTTGAGTAGTAGTATGTTCTGGTTGCAATTCGTTTGTGCCGAGCCGAATGGTATCGTTTTGATGAGGTTTGGAAGAATCCGTATGTTTCGTGTTTCGTTACAGTTATGGAGATGGATATACTATCTGCTGCTGTATTGATATGGGTCGTACAATGGGGGGATAGGATCCGGTGTATAGTATGTTCTTATGCGCAGTTGAACTTTTTTTGCTGAGGGGGGGTAGGGGGTGTTCTTATAATTGTAGAGGAGAAATACATATAAGAGAAGCATCTGAAAAAACACTCAAAATACTGGTGTTAAACGATAAAGTAATTAAAAAACTTTGTAAAAAACACACATAAGAAGTAAAAAGAAAGAGGATACGCGTTTCGTTCAAAAATTGTTTTGAACTTCTTACTTCTTACGTGTGTTTTTACAAAGTTTTTTAATTACTTTATAAGAGAAGCATGTTAGTAAGGGGGGCTAATTTCGGGCTTTCTAACATTTTAGTACTAAATAGTGGTGCAATCAGAATTCTTTCTTTCAGGGTGATTCCGAAGCAGGATTGCGAACTTTTTTTTTTTTTTTTTAGCTAGAATCGAAATATGAGTAATAAATAACAAATTATTTAAATACACCTTTTAAAAAAATATATTTTTATAAAGTAAACGAATTCACACATTTTTATTATTTGAAATATTATTTGGAACTAAAAAAAATATTTAGCATGGAAACCTAAACATTTTTTAAGTAATTGTTTAAAAAATATATAAAAAAATTGGGAGCTACCCGGGATTTCTATGCCCACTCCTGCGTAAGCCACTGGTATTAAAATAATTCAATAAAGTTCAGTATGTTTCTAAAATGTCGGCGTTTAGGGGGCCATCTGCCCTATTTTATGGTACATTTTATTCCATGAACTCATGGAATACGCATAGTCAGGTGCAACCATTCTTTCTGTATGAAAGGAGTGATAATTTTTGTTTAAAGAATGCTCTCATATATGCACCCACAGAAGGGGCTAACCCCTTTCATCCCAAAAGTGCAGAAATAGAACTGGAAATATCTTAAAAATAGATCATTCTCACTGAATTAAACAATTTTAATTTAAAATATGGTAATTTTTAATTTACTTCGAAAAATCGTCCAGCAAAAGAAGTTTTTGATATGAAATAAGAACTCACAAATAATAAAGATATTATGCTTGTAGAGACGCAAAGTAGTTGATATCATACTGAGATCCCCTGCCCTGTGAATTTAATATATGTGGCCCAATCTCTGGATCTCAGTATTCGAGTACCCGCTCCGAGAAAAAACACGAGCCACAAGCTTTCCTTTACACTTTTATGATAAGAATGAACAGGTTAAACCAGCGTTCAGAATTTAAAAAAGGGGGGGCTGAGAAAAAAAAAGAATGGCATATGTCTTTGGAAGATTTCTATGTGCACTCAGTAATTCGGATAATTTAGCATTGTATAAAACCCTAAATGTGTATAAAAACAATCTGTAAATCAGAGAAAATAAGCTCTAAATACAACTTTGTACAACTTCGCTGAAAAAAATTCTTTTTGGTTAGGATTTGTTATGGGTTTATGTATGGGCGGCATATACCCATAACAACACTGTCCCGGATGTGTTGTTATGGGGCACATATAACACCCTATTACCGATTCTATTAGTAGTAACGAAAGTAACGAGTAACGAATAGCGAACATCTAAGTAACAAATACATACGGAAAACTAGTGCTGTAAAAGTAACGACAAAATGAGTACATTTTGTCGTTACTTTTACAGCACTAGTTTTGAGAGGTTTTGCTAAAGATGTAACGTGAATACGCGTTAGAACCCATTAAAAAGTCCTCTGCCCAAGGCATCCACTATTCATAAGCACATACCCCTCATGTAAGTTTGCCTTAAAGCACAAATTCTCGATACAAAATTTCAGCCTTCTACGCGCAATCGTTTTGGTGTCATGCGAGTTACGTACATTGATACGTACGCAAAAATACGTAACACCAAGACCAGTCAAAATGGATTCACTGTTGCTCGAAATGTATCCTGCATACATTAATTGCGTACGCATACGTCACGCAGTCACTCGTCAAAGTAAATTCAAGAATGTTGAAAACTCATTTTCCCATCAAAATCCTGAAACTGAAGTTTTGTCGTGACTAAGATTTTATATATATATATTTTACTTGGAACAAAGAAGCAAAACAAAAATTTATCTCAAAACACACGCTATTTTATTCTCCCCCTCCCCGTTTCGCAGTTTTTGTAAAAGGTTTAAAAGAAACTCGATCTGTTCTGTTTTGAAAGGGAGACGTGATTTGCCTGAACGTGCAAGAATGAAGACATTTGCGATGCAGGGAAAACAACCTCACGTTCCTCATATGTACTTATTCCCCCGTTTGACACGGACACCGTGCATTGAAATGCGCGCATTCCCCATTCGTACCAGCAGAAAAATAATCTTAAAGAAAAAAATAAAACTGGAAAAACCAAGAAAGAGATAAAATGCGTGTTTTGTGAATAAACACGCCCACAGCATTGTAAATGTCGCGGTCTATGTGGAAAATCTGTTAACCCTATGAGGCGCAACCCTTTTCCAATGCTGAAAAAAGGGCAGCCGTTGCCATCGCTCGACTGAACGACCCGCAAGAGGGCGGGCGAGCGAAACGTTCATCGCGTGCCACAGATCTAGAGACCCCCTTTTTTTGAAGACATCTGGCTGTGTGGCACAGCCGTGTAAGATGTGTGGCACGCGATGAACGTTTCGATCGTCCGCCCTCTTGCGGGTCGTTCAGTCGAACGATGGTAACGGCTGCCCTTTTTTCAGCATAGGGAAAGGGTTGCGCCTCAAAGGGTTAACTTGGCCACCCGTTAGGAGTCAAAGCGGTAGCCAAATTAGACTTGCAAATTTTTTACAGAAATAATACCACAGATTTGCAACACTATGTCTCTTCAACCAACATGGTAGGCCTTGAACTTTGGTAGACGGCAAAAGTGTGAAGGTCTAGGGTTCTGGTCTATCTAATGACGGTCGATCTGACGGTTTGGGCGGTTTTCTCCCCGTATAAAGTGAGAACCCATTAAGAAGTCCTCCGCCCGTAACATCTCCCCCCCCCCCTCCACTTCGGCACATATCCCTCGTGTGGCTTTGCCTTAACTAACAAACCATTCAACCAACCTAAACTAACAAGGAAAAACACTCTTTTGCAACTAGTAGAACGAAAATTTTCTAAGACGACTTTCTAAGGCGAAAGATTTTAAACTTTTAAAACGTGAGCTGTTGTCTTCAGGCAAGCCCAAAAAAACCCTTAAATCTCTTCAAATTGTTCAGGTCATTGAATGCAGAGAAAATTAACATTGACCCCACAGTCAAAAATAAACGGAATTTATGAAGTGTTGTGTTTCAAAGAGATTTCATTCGATGTTAAGAAATCTTAAAGATGATTGAATGCCCCCCCCCTTCCTTGAGAAGGACCACAGCTTCTAGTGGACAGTCACACTGAACATTTACAATTTAACTAAACTTTAAAATATTATTGATTTAGATTGAATAGAGTGCGGTCACTTCTTTAGTTTTGAGACGATAAAATGTATTAATGACTATGGTATTTTATCTCTCAACATCCTTTATTGAAAAATATGTCCCAAAATTGCGACATAAAAAAGCGACATAAAAGTATGCGACATCATTTTACATACATTTAAATACTATTAGTTCACAACAGCTTTCATCTATTGTTACACTATTTCGTAAGCTGTAGAATAGGCACCCCATGTATTTTTCTATAAATAGATCACTCCTAAAAATTTCAATATAGGGTTACGAAGCGAAATACGCGAAAGATGAGCGATAAAATGACAAAGTCCATTAATATCGTTTTAATAGGGCAATCATGAAACTAAAAAATCTGATGTGTCCAACACATGACTTCCTTGCACGTCTATTAGATCAAAAATATTTTCGACGCACTTCCTCTAAACTTATTTGTTTGAAAGAGATAAAATATCAATAACAGTAAGATTTAGCGATTTCTAGCCAAATATTTCGATATCGCCAAGCTGAGTTCAATTTGAAAGATTTCCTTCTGACACTTTATTTGGCGATATTTCACCAAAAGCCGACAAACTTGAGATAGTCTGCGAGAATTTGGGGATAGCCAAAGTAGTCATTGACCACAGACTTTCAATGAATTGAATGCATTCATACACCTCAATGTATTTAAAGTCATTTGGCAAACCCTGTAAATAAATTCTCAGTCAATTGCTGTCAAAAAAGATATTGAAAGCAGTTAGATATTACAATAGTTCTAAATACAAAAGTTCAAAATTCTACGGGTTAAAGTTTTACAGTTATACAAAATACGAAATAATTTTTGGCGCCAAATTTGGCGATATTTCGGCGAAACTCGTCAATTTCGACGACATTTGGCGAGATTTTAAGCATGAACCAAACAATGACAGATTATCGCCAAATATGGCGATATTTTGCCAAAACTCGCCAAGAACGATGAGAAATGGTGATACTTTGGGCATGGACCAAATAACTGAATATCGCCAAATTTGGCGATATTTCGCCAAATCTCGCCAAGGCCGAGGACAAACGGCGAGATTTTGGGCATGTACCAAACAATGACCGTCTACAGTTGTATTATATTGAAGATGTCCATAGACATTAAAGTACTGAAATTCTTTTCGGTGGTTCTGTAAATAAACTCTCCAGTAGATTGGAACCAAAAATCGAGATGCACAACTAGATGTTACAACAATCTTATATACGAAATTTCATAATAGTTTTTGAGATTTGAGAGTTAAATATGCACACACGTACACCAAAAGTCGCCAAGCTTGGCGACATTTGGATAGTTCTTGAGGGAGTCACGCGACCGTGGTCGGACCATTACATAACTTATGTGGTAGGACGGCATTGTGCTTGAAATGGATGAATGCCCTAAAATTGCCATTGACCGTAATGTATTGGAAATCTTTTGAGTGTTCCTGTAGCTGAACTATAAATGATAAAGACACTTATTTTAATGGAGAAATTCATTTTCTAACTCTTTACAGCATATATCACTTCTGAGTCGTTTAAAATAGCCCAATACCTCTAAAAAACGCTTTGATGAATTTCGGCCCATAGAGCGTAATGTATTTCGAATCTTTTGGTTGTCCCTGTAGATAAACTATCCAGTCGAATGGAACCGAAAGGGGAGGTGCACAACTAGATGTTACAACGTTCCTAAATATAAAGTTTCAACATTCTACGCCTAATAGTTTTTGAGATATGCGAGTTTAATGAATTTCGGCCCATTGAGCGTAATGTATTTCGAATGTTTTGGGCAGTCCTGTAGATAAACTATCCAGTCGAATGGAACCAAAAGCGGAGGTGCACAACTAGATGTTACAAATATCCAAAATATGTAGTTTCGACATTCTACGCCTAATAGCTTTAGAGTTAGGCGAGTTTAATGAATTTCGGTCCATAGAGCGTAATGTATTTCGAATCTTTTGGGCGGTCCTGTACATAAACTAACCATTCGATTGTCACCAAAAGGGGAGGTGCACAACTAGATCATAGAACAATCCTAAATATCAAATCTCAACATTCTACGACCAATAGTTTTTGAGATATGCGAGTTACATACATACGTACGTACGTACGTACAGACGGCATGGAAAAACTGGCCACAATAGACTCGCCGCTGGTCAAAATGAGTTGCAGACGCATTAATATGATCGTGCATGATAGCCTACGATGAGATGCATCGAAAAAATTTTTAAAATTCAATTTAGAGGTAGTCAAAATCGGTTTTTTTGTCGAAATTTGGCCCCCAAAATTTTTCGGGATCACATTACTTCCTTATACTACGTACAAGGAAGTAAAAATTAGGGGCTCGAACAGCCGAGTTTTATATATATGTAAGGAATGGTCTTACGCCATCCTTTGTTGAAATGATCGACACAAATCCATTGGGGTTCTAGGTTGAATAGTTTATTTCAAAGTTCGGACAGAGGGCAGGAGTCAAGCCGGCGACCTTTTTCGTTCCGTGGATTTCTTCTTACATCGCAGTCTAAAAGCTAAAACTCCAAGTTTCTAAAAAAGCTTCACGTTCCAAACTCCTAAAAAGCTCTCGAAATTTCCGCGCTCTTGCTTAAATACTCCTTAGTTACTACACCGTCTGGCAGGGTGCAGCACGATCGCGAAGGCGTTACTCTCAAACGTAATTAGTTAACTAGATTGTCAATCAAGATATGAGAAACACCTGCTTACCCAGGAGTTCTAAAAGCGCGTCGTAACGAAACCACAGAAAACTGAAAATACTGCTAAATCAACAATTTTACTCCTTATCTAACTTCAAAAAACGTCTCCGAGCGTAATATTTGTATGGCCGAGAAACAAACTTTACAGTAAGAATAACCGAGATTAAAGAAGGCTTTTTCAAATAACTTTAAATTAAATTAGGTTAAATTAGAAAAGTTTATTTTATTATTACACACACACACACACACACACACACATACATATATATATATATATATATAGATAGATAGATAGATATATATAGTTGTAATGTTGCGTATTTTTGCATATTCTAATTTTTCTGAATATGTATCCGTTGGTAAAATAATTTCCACTCCCGTGTAAAGAACGGGCTACTTTCAGCTATTTCAATATAGTCTCAAAAATGTCTCAAACAGTGGCGGCTCGTACATAGGGACTGAGGAACTGCAGCTCTACAAATACAATTTTTTTCTTTATGCTTTATGAATACTTGAAATTTAACTTCATTATCATGACTTCTTCTTATTAGAAATTAACTTCTTAACCCTTTAAGCGGTCAATTTTTTTTACCGAAATACTTCCAAAAAAGGCATATTATTGGCAGTAGAACAAAATTTTCATGATGAAATATTCCCGGTCTCTCGCTAGGAAGAAAAACCCGGATGAAAAGCATTTCAGTTTCATGGACAAGCCACGCCATGTATTGAAAAATATTAATACTAAATAGTCTCTTCACAATAATGAAATATACGGGCAAATCAGAAAAGGAAAGGAGAAAATATCGATGCCCGTACGCTATACGGGCAAACCAGTTGAGGCCAATTTTGGGTAGCACGTACACTGTACGGGCAAACCGCTTAAGGGGTTAAATCATGAAATCAGTAGCCATCACGTAGCAATAACAAAAGGCGAACGAAAAATCCAGAAAATAGAGTAAAAAATCTTCGAATGGCTCTGTCGGCGATGCAGTTCCTGGCACTATTGCGTGTGATTATTCAAGCGCCTGCGCGGCGCCCTCGACTAAACGTTCCCACATAGGGCTTTAAAAAATGAAGAGCGGCACTTTCAGATTTGCAGTGTTCAGTTTCAGCCCAGCAGATACAAGAAATTCAGGGGCTGGTTTAAAGGGTTACACGCCTTGGCCCAGGCGTTTTGTCGCAATTGTCTTTTACGCTACTGACTACGAAAACTGCACTTTTTACTTTCCGAACATGTACCATGAAAGGAAAGTATTGTCATCATGAAAAAATTCGACTTCGAGATTTGGGTGTATGGACATGTTTTGAGGTCTTCTGAATTCATTTATGCTATTTTTACGAGATATATGTATGCCAGTGGCGGCTCGTGGGATACAGCAAGTACAGCCGGGCTGCACTTGAAATTATCAGCACATACTTTAAAATAATTTATTCTACTAAATTTCCTAAATTCAGATAAGAATTACGGAATTCCTATGGGGAATTTAAAAAATCTCTAAAAAAAAACCAAACCAAAAAACCGTATTGTGGCCAGATCGCTCATTCAGAAAAAAAGCACTTTAATCTTCCCGCAATTCAATTGGGAAAATCTTTGGTTCAGCCCAGAGCGCTGATAAGAAAATGGGCAGCACCGTTGCCATGACAACGGTTACGTAAGCATTTCCTCCGGCATAGGCTATAATGGGGATTCGCAGCTAAGACTCAGCTCATTCAAGATTTTGAAAGGTCGGCAGCACTTGTGAATTCGACTCACTGATTGGCTCGTGAAGTGAGGGAGGGGGTAATTAGAATATATGTTCGGCAAACTCTGGACTTTATATTGCTGAATTTATCAAGAAGGTAAGCCTGAATAGACGCTTATGAATGGACAATGACCCATCAAAGCAGTATTGTTTTTAAGTAAGCAAGAACTGGCATTGAGAGGACATGGCGAGCGAGAAAATTCTTTAAACATAGGAAATTTTAAAGAGCTTTTAAAATTATGGATATCTGAATGAAAACAACGCCTTTTTATGAGGGCATCACTGACCGATTCGCAAGTTTAAAAGAAAGGAGGATTGATTTGACTTATAAAAAATAAGTACGTTTTCTTTTTTTTTTTCTTTTCTTCTCAAGTTATCGTTGCAAAATAAAATTCTAAGGAAACTTCGAATCAGACACGGATGAATGCAATTTTGAGGATAAGAGCGGCTGGTTGAAATTTATGTCCATTTTATGGAATAGTAAAATAGGATCTCTTACTTTTTTATGTAATTTCTTTTTTTTTTCCTTGGCGAGGGCTTAATCCGCCAGCTTTCGAATTCAATAACAAAGATTTAACATTCCTGTCCGGAGGAGGGGGGGGGGGGCTCATATGCTTCCGGCTGCACTAACATTTTTGACCACGGGCCGCCACTGACGTATGCATGTGTGTTTGTGTGTGTGTGAGTGAACACGATAGCTCCTAAACGGGGCATTCGATGGAGCTCAAATTGGGTATATAGGTTACAAACCACCGTCGCAAGACCGGTATTGAATTTGGTGTGTATAGGACTTATAGTTTTTCCACAGGGCTAAAACAAAGATTTCTTTTACATTATGGCGTATGGGGAGACATTCTTGAAAGTTCGCCAGCGTTTAAACGGCTCATTTGATGGAGCTACCATTGGGTATATATGTTTGAATGATTCATCGATTAAAATTGATTTAAATGCTTGGTCATGATCTTAATCGTAAGTGTTTGCAAAGTCGAGTGGAGTCACTCCAGATTTTTTAAATGTGAAAATCACCCAAAAATAAAAAAATATCCTTTTTCTGTCGCGTATCCATAATTTGGCTGCCCCCAGATCAACCTAGTAATAACGTCGTGAGAAAGATATATTTCTAATTTTATCACGTTTAGTATCTAGTGCTAAAATTTAATATATGGTTTACATTTTGTGTTTTGTGTTTGAAAAATTATTTTACTATTTAAAGTTTACGAGGAAAATTATACAATTATATGAAATTTTAGCTTTAAGTATTGTAAAATAATAATTGACAATTAAGTTTACTCTTTTGGGTTTAATGAGTATTTATAAAGTGTTATGCGACAAATAATGTCACTTTTATCTACCTATATCAACATTTTTGGAGGTTATAATATTATTACTAAAGTTAAAAATTTTGGTGGAAAAGGAACTTCATCGAAATTCTAGGTCTACTTTAACTTTCTTAAAATAGTAGCTGTGTTTATTAGTTACTTTTCTTTTTCCCAGTACGTAGAAAAATTTGTATATAACTTATGATGTGGACCGTCTGTTTTTTCTTTCCTGGGTGTTCGCAGACCTCCACTAAAGGGGAATTAGGGGCAAACGGTCGTGTGCCCCAGGCGCCGTGCTGAGCAAAAACATCCATTATGGTTTCAAAGAAGAGGGGGCGTCAAATCAAGCTTTTCCCGTAGCTGACGAGAAAGACAGGCTGCGGCGCTGACACACCTCTTTTGCCCTTCAAGGTGGGTGTGGCCATCTTGCTGCGGCAATCTCGGACCAAGATGGCCACACTTTCTAAGTCACGTGACTCTTCGAGAGCAAAAGGGGTGTGACCAAATGTCAGCACCGCAGCCTGTCTTCCTCGTCAGCCACGGGTTTTCACGGGTGACGTTATCTCTTGCTGCAGTACTATTTGCAGTATGCAAATGAAAACTTAAAAGTATAGCAAATAATGTAAAAAAATACAATTTATTTTTATTTTCCGAACATGTACCATGAAGGAAAGTATTGTAATCATGAAAAAATTCGACTTCGAGATTTTGGTGTATTGACACGTTTTGAGGTCTTCTGAATTCATTGATGCTATTTTTACGAGATGTATGTATATGTGTGTGTGTATGTGTGCTTGTGTGTATGTGAGTGAACACGATAGCTCCTAAACGGGGCATTCGATTGAGCTCAAATGCGGTATATATGTTATAAACCACCGTCGCAAGACCGGTATTGGGTGTGTATAGGACTTATAGTTTTTCTACAGGGCTACGACAAAGATTTCTTTTACATGATGGCCTATGGGGAGAAATTTTTGAAAGTACGCAAGCGTTTAAACGGCGCATTCGATTGAGTTTCAATCTGGTATATATGTTTGAATGATTCATCGATTCAAATTTATTTAAATGCTTGGTCATGATCTTAATCGTAAGTGTTCGGAAAATAGAGTGGAGTCACTCCAGATTTTTTTCTTTATAGAATTTTCTCTTATACTTACGTATTAATTCTTTTTACGAATCATTAAAACAATGGGTCATGTTTCTTTACGACGCACTACGAACCGCCACTGCTTCAGATTCCATTTAATAATTTTTTTTAACCTTTTAAAACCGGAAAAATATAGTGCACAGTATATTTTAAACGCGAGTAACGCTTTATTTCAATAGTTCCTGCTCCAAGTGCGTCGTTATTTTGTGTAAACATATGCGGCAAACTTCCTCCCAAAGAACAAAATATTTCTAGTTTATGTTTCGGTTCAACGACATATGTACATTCCCAGTGGCGTAGTTTATCACAATAGAAGCAACAGGACGAAAATTGTGTCCGTGTTCCCATAGTAACAAGAATTTAATATAGCGGTAAAAGTGAAATCTCTGGTGCCGTAAAATGGGGTTTTATAGTTAAAAAGACCATGTTTTTTTCCCCACGATAACTATTAAAAGAAGAAAAAAAAATTATTTTAAGGATGGAAATTTCTCACTACTAAATCTTATTATGGAGGTTTTATTTATTTAAATACGTCAGATTACATAAAGTACCCGTTCTTGGCACGGAAACTTTTCATAAAACCAAGGGCAAAATGTGGAACGCATCGATTGTAAAACATTTTTCAACACAATTGTTTATTTATTTTCTTGCACCTTGACGGCAACTTGACGCGGCATCACCTCAGCTGTATGTCTTGTGATTTTGTAAAGCCCCGTGAAAGAACTTTAAATACGACTTCCATCTCCTAACGGAAGAATAATTGCTTTTAAACGTCTTTCGAAGACCTTCGAAACGAAGTTTCGAAGGTCGCAATGGATTGCAATCCTCTTTGAATGCTCTTAGTTAGACGATGAAGTTAGACGATTTGCCCCAAATGCGAAAGGAATAGAATGTAAAAATGCAGCAGCTTAACTAAAATCCAAAATTTTTTTTAACCTCCTGGTGGATGATTTTCCGTTTCTTGGATAGCCACGACTTTCCGATGGGTATGCTTCGTGGTAAACACAAAAGAATCAGTCCAAGTATACTGGACATTACTTCGTTTTTCATTTAATTGTTGAATTCAACATGGAGTGGGAAGAAACATGTTGTTTCTATGGTAACTGCAATGCTGAAAGTAGAAAATAAAATCAGTTATTCCGTGGATTATAGTAGAAAGATATGTACGTCATGTTCCGTGTCGAAAACTTTAAAAATGTCGTGCATTCTGTTGACAGTACCAGATGTCGCTACAACTCTCATAAGGTAAATGCAAAATAGGTACGATAATCAGAATGTTTCTAAAGATTGATGTATTACCTGTCTTACATTCATGTAATCTCATTTACCGCTTTTTAAGAACTGTAAAAAGTACTTCAGCTTTAACAACAGTAGATACTGTTGCTATGATAACGAAATGCCAATGTTAAAATGAAAAGGAAATTACTCTACGACGTCGTTTGCACGTTAGAAGTTTAAAAGTGCAAAAGTAAGTTAAACGCTAACAAACTTATGTGTGTGTAAATAAATAAATAAATAAATAAATCTAAAATTCTTCCAGATTTTATTGACGCACTCGGTTGGAAGAATTTCAGATTTTTTTTAATCTATTCAATCCATTCTGCCCTATAGAGGAAAATGATAACTGTAAGTGCTCCTATAGACTCCTGTTCGCATCCTTTTGTTGGCTGAAAACGGCATTCATGGTTGTTGGGCCCCTAGAGGTGACATGTTTTGGAAAATCTAAAGTACCCATTTCAGTTATGAAATCGGATCCTGGATCTGAAATCTATGTTAAAATCTCCTACTCAAACAGTTTAACAATCACCCTCTTTCAGCAACGTTTCGAATAGAGCGTCTCATTTATCGAGGACTAGCGTATGTAACAGCAAATCTTACTTTATCTTGAATTTACGCAATGACCATTTGAACACCCTTGATCTGGCTCGTTGAGGCACGGATAAAGCGTTTCATTAAGTTTTCCTTTATAAAAATCATAACTCCAGATGGTTTTCTGTTTTGGAAACCATTGTCTATCCGTTCGACCCAAGTGAATCCTGGTATTTGAAAATCCTCTGAAGGGATAGTCCATGTTTCCGTTAGCAATATCCAATTACTCTGCAAAAAATATGGATCCAACGGAAAAGTGACCACGGCGCGGCGCGTAGACAAAAATCCCGTGCTTGAAAGAAATAGCACCCGAGTGCTAATAAATAAATCACGATCGAGATAGTTTCGTAAACGTGAAATATGGATCCAAATGCGAACCTCGAATTATTTACGAAACAAAAATTTGCTGAGATGAACAGATAATTGCAGACTTATTTATTTATTCACATTCATATGAATTGCTTTAACAATCCGCATTCCCGTGTGAAGAACGGTTACTTCAGCGGGTTCATAATATAAATTCGACTTTCAATGTTCTAAGCAAATATCTAACTTAATTCAAAGTGAAAAATAAAGTGTGGGTTCCACGGTACCATTCTTTCCTCTACTGATATAATAATTGAGTTACCTCTATTTATTTATTAGGTTAGTTAGGAAGATACCTTCCGCGTTTTTCTCGCAAGAGAAGCTCGAAAGGACACTAGATACCATTTCTCAATTTAATAAAATTTACGAGAACTACTATATTATGAAGCGGAGTTCATTCGATCGAATATTTTTAGAAGAAACTTTAATGTCTCTCAGAAGAAAAAAAAATTAATTTTTTTTCTTTAATCTGCGCATCTATTTTTTTTCGATATTGGAAAATGGATCCGTTAGTTTATTTTGAGGAATAAACCATCTTTTGCGCAGTGGGGCATTATTTTTTCTTATATTGATTGAAATTTTGTCAAAAGAAAAAAAAAAGTTGTTCTTGTAATTCATTTTTAGATTCTTTTGAAACCAAAATGTGCTTAACTTCACGGATCGGCAATTCAAATAGCTTAATAAATATTTAAATTACTAGCTGAAGTACCCGCCCTCGACTTAGTGAATGAAAATTTCCAAAAAGCAAGAACTTTCGTCAGCATTGTAGGAGTACACAGAATGGATGTAGTATGTTGCCAAAGTAAAGAAAGCGAAGTTATAATTTTCATGTATTGTTAAAATATTACAAGTTAGAGAGTAACTAAGTAATATCATTTCATTCGCTTGAGTCGTAATTATGGGATGCGCGAACGAATATTCACGCATCTTGAAATAATTTTCGCAAAATCTCAAAATTTAATCAACATTTTTGAAAAATTGGAAGCCTAGAATTTAAGCTGAGTGACAACCTATCCTGTCACCCAAATTCGTTTCATTCCCTGCAGTCTTTATTTCGGGATGCTGGAACAAATTTTCAGCATTTTAAAACGATTATCGAAAAATCTCAAAATGTAAGCAAAATATTTTTAAAATTCAACGCCTATAAATTAAGATTAGCAACTACCTATCCTATCACTCAATTTCGTATCATTCGTATGAGTCGTTATTACGTGATGTTTGAAGAAATATAAACGTATTTTGAGAGAATTTTCACAAAATCTCAAAATCTAATAAAAATGTTTCAAAAATTGGATACCTATAGTTTATGTTGAGCAACCATCTATCGTGTGACCCAATTTCATATCATTCGCCTTAGTCGTTATTACGTAATACGGGAACAAAGATTCACTCAGTTTTAAACGATTTTCACAAAATCTCGAAATCTGATGGATTTTTTTTAATTAGATGCTTATAGTTTAAGGTGAGTGACCACCTATCATCTCACCAAATATCATTTTTTCACCTTTGCAGTTATTACGTGATGTGCGAACACAAATTTACGCAGTTTGAAAGGATTTTCGCAGAATCTCAAAATCCAATCAGAATTTTTTAAAAATTGGACGCCTATGTTTTAAGTTGAGTGACCACCTATCATGACACCCAATTTCATATCATTCGCTTCAGTCGTTCTTACGTGATGCTTAAACAAAAAAAGCGTCACGGACAGAATGACAGACAGACAAACTTTTTTTTGAGGGTCGCATCGGATTCCCGGGTGCTTGAAACGGATAGAAATCGCAAAATTTTTGAATTCCAAGAAATGTACAGACAAAAGTCTAATTTTATTTATATAGATTCAACAAACATAAAATTAAATACAGGGTAGCCATGATTAAAGTAAAGATGTTTAGAGCTCAGTTGTTAGAAAATGAACCAAACTGGGGGAAAAAAAAACATCAGCTGAAATAAATTTGCAGTAAATATTAATTAGACCATATATGGGCAACCTCCGGCCCGCTGGCCGCATGTGAGTCGGTTTTTGATTCGGCGGGCGAAACATATCAAAACCCATATAAACCCTTCAAAATCCCAATTATATGGCCTGCGATTTCGCTAACATCTTAAAGTTTGGCCTGCAACTATCCAATGTTGGCCCATACCTTTCTGGCTATTCATTTAAGAAGAAAAAAAAAAGTGCGGAATTTTGCCACCATAGACCAAAATGTCGCTGTAAGGTCCATTTTTGTAGTAAAACAGATATAGTAACTAAAGACAGTTAACATTTTACAAGCGTTTTGATACTGACACCCCATTTCATTCACCTTTGCATTTCACATTCTATTCAACTTCTTAGCAGTGACACTCATACGCAGCCATGCGTTGTAGAGAATATGCAGATTTTCACAAAGAAAAGAGGTCGTCCTACAGAACCTTATGCAAATTTTAGTCAGCTGACGTTGGCGGGATTGTTAAGTAGTACTAGATTTGAGGACCTAAAGAAACGAACAGAATGTGTCGGAATCAATGATGCTCTACATTTTTACGATCAGGCTTTGCTGTTAAAAGCTCGCTATGGAAATTTATGGGATCGTGCTTTGCTAGTAAAACTGTACTTGGAAAATAAAATGCTTATGCTGCCCTTCTGTGCCTCTTTTAGTCCAAAAATGAACCTTACCTCGACACTTTCGCCCCTAATGGCGGTAATGCGACATATTTTTCTTAATCAAATCCCCATGATTTAATGAGTATATATTGCAAATTTGATTCAGTTTCGTCCAACAGTTTTTTCCACAATCGGGCTCTAAACACCTCTGCTTTAATTATGGCCACCCTGTAGTAGTTTCAAGATTAAAAAAGAAATACGGCAACATGTACTAACTTTTATTTGTATGCAAGGTATAGTTACATTTGATACTCAGGTAGCTCAAAGAGTAAGGTAACAAGAGCTCTAGCAGAAGCACATATTCCTCGAGCGAATGAAATTCCATGTCTCGGTACAGCAATCTGTCACAGCAATCAAATTCCATCCTCCCTAAAGTCCGGATCTCGCTCCCAATGATTTCTATCCCCTCTGGCCGTTCAAGGAGCGCATGATGGGACGACGTTTCCAAACGGACACCGCAATTCAGGGCGCCGGTCACTCATTTCTTGAAGACCGTTTTGGATAGACTGTTGTACGGATGGAACATTTAGGAAATGCTTTGGTGCCCGTGGCGACAATGGCGGAAAATGATCTATTTCGAATACTTTGCTCCGCTTGGGTATCTCTTGGATTTTGTGAATCAACTGTTTAGTTAACCCTTTGAGGCGCAACCCTTTCCCAATGCTGAAAAAAGGGCAGACATTGCCATCGCTCGACTTAACGACCAGCAAGAGGGCGGACGATCGAAACGTTCATCGCGTGCCACAGATCTAGAGACGCTTTTTTGAACGGCTGCCCTTTTTTCAGCATTGGGCATCTATCCAGCTGTTGTCGCATTCTTCCATTTTTCAGCAAATATTTGTGCTGCTTAAAAATAATCGTGACCATTTTTTTTACGGGAAATGACGTGCTAAAAAGTAAAGGATTCTTGTGGAGCTATGTCACCCGCCACTATTTTTATAGAAATCCAATCTATTCTTCGTGACTGGCAACAGTCAAAACGTCAGAGTTGGGTGTTCCCAGAGCGGGAATACTGCGCGTGAAAGGGTTAATAGACATGTTACTTTACTTTCTGAACCGCCCTCTTACATTACAAGTTTAGCGTTCTTATAAATACAAAACATCTCTCTTTTTCCTGTATGATTCAACTCCGGGAATTAAATTTCGCACATATCTGGACTAGTACCAGGGCCGCTCCTAGGGTGGATTGCGCCTTTGTGCAACTACTTTTTTGGCGCCCCCCCTCCGTCTCCTAAAATTAAGATTTGTTTTAAATTTTCATATAAATGTATAGCTAAAATTTCCGTATATATGCCTATAACGTAAGTAACATTTGCTTATACTATCAATAAATAGAAAACAAAAACAAATATTCGTAGCATTACATGTAACATGTTACCTATCACATTAAAATTATCAAGTACTTAAAAAAGAAGCACATTAAAATTAAATAAATTTTTCACTAATATCATAAAAAACTGGTGTTAAAACTAAATTTTTGCTTTTCGTGCTTTCATTGCAACAAAATTCTTAAATCTAATTTATTCAAAATTTCGTTTTCAATCGAAGTCTTTGATAAGTCTAAGTCGTTCTTCAGACATAGTTGAGCGTAAATAGTTTTTTATTATTTTTAATTTCGAAAAAATTCTTTCCCCTGAGGCTACAGATTCTGGTAACATCAAATAAATTCTCAGTACCACAGTGACATTTGGAAAGGTTTCTGTTAAATCATGCTTATATAAATAATCAAGTACATAAGTTGGAGTCATATCAGGGGCGTAGCCACGGGGAGGGTTAGGGGGTCATAACCCCCCCCCCCCCATGAGGAATTTTTTGCCATAAAAATGTATAGTCTTCACTCCTTTATCACACACATGTATACTTAAATGTGAGTTGCACTAGTCGTAACTCCCCCCATGAAAAATTTCTGGCTACGCCCCAGAGTCATATTGTCTTTAATATCGTTGAAGCAATTTCAGTTCTTGAAACAAGGTTTTCACATTAATATCGCTTTCAGAATTTTTTTCGTCACAGATGCAAACTCTGACAAATATTTAATAAATCTTCAAATTCATTAAGAGTTTAAAATCGTCATTGTATACTTTGATCAATAGAAACCTTTCTGTAATTGATGCAATTGCGGTATCTAAAATTGTGAAAAAGAAATTCACTTTAAAATTTTCTTTTCCATCGTTAATAGTTTCATCTGGTGCTTCATATTCAAACATTCTTTTCCTATTTCTTCTTCGAATTTCGGGAAAAGAGCTTTCAACATTTAGGTCAGTTGCTATTTTCATTGAAGACGATATGAAATTTTCAAACATTTCATCACTCCGTTGTTCTTTGAAATACTGTAAAATAGAATCAAGACTTTGTATGACGGTTTGAATGCAATATGTGGGATCTTGCATCATCTTGCTTATTACATTAATATGGCTTAAAATTTCGTACCATATGTTAATTGAACAAATAAATTTAAATGAAAATAATTTCGTTATTAAATTATCTGCTTGTACCCTACTTTCGATGTCTTTGGAGTTATCTTCCGCTATCTCTAAAAGAGCTTGTTAAATTTCTTTGAGGTTATTCTTAAGAGGTTTAATTGCCTCTATTCTACTTTCCCATCTAGTTGTGAACAGTGGCTTTAAATTTAAATTTCTAACATATTTTGATTATAGCCCATCGTTTAACAAAGCTTGAAAAATAATTACTATACAGTTCTTATATTACGCTAAAAAAGTTTACTGTTTCAAATGTCACTTTGTCTGCATCATTAACAACCAGGTTTAATGTATGGGCAGCGCATGGAATAAAAAAAGCCCGTGGATTTATTTCTTTGTTTTTGTTGTAGTGCTTTATGCTTTCCTTTCATATTTGCACCGTTGTCACAGGCTTGGCCCCTTAAATCTAAAATATTGATGTTCAGTGAATTAAGGTATGTCTAGTCTGTATGAAATCACATAAACCTTGATCTGTACTATTAGTAAAACTATAGTAATGTGATCCAGTAATGAAAGCAGCTTTGCAATAATTTGAGGTAGGTAGACTGGGAAGTTCCATGAAAAAACTTTGTCTGTAAATTTTTGAATGTGCCTTGTATACATGAACTTATATCTATAACAGGTTTGCGCCTTCTAGGCCTGTTTTTTGTAAAGTGTTCTTTCCAGTTTACACATTTTACTTCGCCCCCCCCCCTCGCCCAATAGAAAAAAAAATGGTGCAGTACTTCATTTCATTAAAATAAAATAATTCATGCTCAGAGCCCATGATCTTCGGCAGAATAATTTCCAAGGAGGATGGTATTCAAATCCAGGTGTGGCAAAAGGGGCACATGTCCCGGACGCCGGGAGCACGAAAATTGTAAGAAGAGGGTGTAAAATTGAGGTTTGTCCCGTTTGACACAATCTCCAGTTGCGACACTGGTCGAGAATATATAGAAAACAGTCTTTTTCAGTGATAAAAACTAGGAGAGTAGATAGGTGGTTTTGCACCCCTGGCAGAACACTCCAAATTGCGCCCCCTTCCACTACTTCTTGAACAATTTCAATAATAAATTTTAATTCTCTCATAATTATTATACTTAACAAAATCCTACCTATTCTTCTTACAGATGTGCTATTTTGAAAAAAAGTAAATAAAACATAAAACAGTGAAACTCTGCCTACAATTTTTGTGATCCAGCTGATCTTGTGTCGCCAAGGGTGGCCCTAGGGTACGTGTCGACCCCCTGCAAAAGTAAAAAAGGCGCCCCGTTTTATTCTCTTGATCAAGTTCTTCTCCCACTTTTGAGTTCGAAATGCTGTCCCTTCGAATATGGCGCCCGATACTATGCTTACCTCGCTTACCGTGTCGGGCCGCCCCTGAGTCCCGCCAAACCTTTAGCTACGGCCCTGCTAAAAATAATTCTTTATAGGACTTAAAGTCCCACTTTTGGTGATATGAAAACAGAATCACTAAAATCGCACCTTAACAATATTAGCTTCATATACAAAATTTCTTGTCTGTCTTGCCTCCGTTTGGCGCCCCTAGCACCGAGGCGCCCTTGTGCGACGCACAACCTGCACAACCGTAAGGGGCGGCCCTGACTAGTACCCCCTTTATTACACATTCATCTTCCCAGTTGTATTCTACATAGAGATGTGCCATTCGACTGATTGCTATACCCGACTACTATTTTTCCGACAGAATTAATAATCGATGAATCGAATTGTGAATATTCCCTATTTGAACTATTCGAATGGTGTTTGCGGTTACACTAATCGAATAGGATAAGCGATTTTTGTTCGAGATCTCGAATGCCATATGCTATTCGAATGCTATGCGTTGAGCTGGATTTTTCAAAATCGATTATCTCTAATGCATTTAATAATCGAATTATTCGAATAGTTCCCTTCATTCATGCCCATCACTAGCTGTGTAATACGTTCGTTGCACTGTACTTTAAGTGCAAATAAGGTTGTATCGTCAAGTGTTTTGTAACTGAGACGTTCATTAGTCTTCTTCGTTTTCATTTAACACATGTAAGGACAATTTTAAACATCGGCTTGTCGGAAATAACAATAGCCTATGTCCAACCATCCCCCCCCCCCTCCAACCAGCAGAATGCATAAATATTTCGACCATCGAAATGTCGATGTTTAAGTGAAAGAGAACACTAGTGCTAAACATTACCTATACCACCGAAAGAACGACCGTCCAAGAAGAAACGCAATTTGAAATTCTATGTTTTTTTTGTGTTCTTACTGATTTAATTTCAAATTACGTTTTCTTGCGCCGAGTTAGTTTTAAAAGTAAAGTAGGTACTCTCTCTTGTATTTCAGATTTAATACTTCAAAAAGAGAAACACGTTTTTTTTTTTTTTTTCCTGCAGACAGTAGCAAAATTATTTCTTGGTTTTTAAAACTTTCTAAATTAAAAATAAAGTTTATAATTCTGGTTTATCTGTCTTTCCAATGTTTAAAAGCAAACATAGATTGCCATGAAGCTTTTCTTCCAGGGAGCAGCTGTTGAACAGCTTTCTAAAGAATTGAATTGTGCTATAGACACTCGAAACAATTTAGAATGTCTCTTTGCAAGCTGTACTGTGATCTTTGCAAGCTGTACAATCTTTCCTTAAACAAGGAATCCTGCGGCCTATTTTGGAGAGCCATTTCAATACTTCTGAAATTTTTTCTGAAAGTTGCAAGACGCATAGAGCTTCACTGTCAATTTGAGTACATTAGGCTATGTACATTTGAGTACATTTGAGTACATTAGGCTTTTCATAGTACATTAGGCTATGAAGTATTGGAGGAGAGCTGGCTATTATGGATAGTCGGAAAAAATGGAACACCGAGGTTTAATACTTCAACACTCTGTTAGGAACTGTTGTCACATGGAAATACCATGAACCGCTCAAGAAAGATTCCCTTGTTACAATGCAGTGAGAGTTGACCGTCTGTTGTCGTCGTACCACTCGCTGCAGAACACGGTGCGTTTTGTAATTTTCAAAAGCTTTTTACTGGTGAGTTTTTGTACGTCTTAACGTACTAATATACACGCGACTGGAACATTGAGGTTATGCATAATGTACACTAAAACAACTGTTGCAGTATGGTTGTTTTGGAGCTGAACGTGTTTTGCGTGACCTTCGCAACTATCCCAGACAGCACATAAGCTTAAATCAAGCTTGACATTTCTTTGAATTGGACGTATTGATACAAGCTTGACAGTCCAATTCATTTTAAGCTTGCAGCGAGCTTGGAGAAGTCATTTGAACTGTCAAGCTCGAATACAACTGGATGACTGCTTGATTTGGAAAGTCACATCCACATAACAAATAATTTATCATCAGTCATAAATGTACTTGACCATAGAATTTAAAAAAAAAGATTCTATATTTCCATATATGGAAATTCTTCAAAATAAAATACAATTATACTACGAAATGGATTTCAAAATCAGTCGTTTGTCTCGATTTTGGCCAGTATTGCCCAACATGAGTGTCGCGATATTGAAAGTTTTAAAACGTGTGCTGCTTTTAAGTTTATAGTATGCTTATTTCCCTATTAGTAGAGTCTATAAATCAAACATAACATTATTTTAATTTTGATTCAACCCATGGAAAAATAAAAGAAACAGGGCATCGGCCACTGATCAATCTCGCCAGAAAACGGCATGACAACCATAACAGTCACTTCAAACTTTAGTCATATCAGCGATAGTCAGAATGGCTGAATGGTTAGGACGCTGGCTTCCCAAAACTTAGGTCCCGAGTTCGATCGCGGACGCTCGATGGAAACAGATTAAAATAACTTAAAATTTCAGCATAGAGGGGGAAAATGCGTGGGAAAATAAAATATGTGGGGCGAGTTCGCTGACGGGTGCCCCGTGTATTTAGGAAATTTTTTTTTTTTTTGGAAATTTTTTTAAGCTTGAAATTAAGCTTGATATGTCAAGCTTAATGCAAGTTGGGCAAGTGTAAACTTGAACACTTGATTCAAGCTTTCATTAAGCATGCACGCTTGAAATTTTCAAGCTTAATTCAAGTTTATTGACTTATAAATCAAGCTTGCTGCAAGTTTGCTGTGCTGTCTGGGTAAGGCCTGCTGGATTAAGGAATACGTCATCCTAAATAGGCCGATTTAGGTAAAAAATGAAAATTTGTAAAATAAAATTGAAATTCTGGTTGCTCATCACCATTTTATCCAATGGATCAGTGCTTAAAAACATATCTTCAGAACAAAAGTTAAAATTATATATATGTAAGTATTAAACATTGGAGTTGCCATCCCAATTTCTAAATGCATTTTGAGTGTCCTATTGAATCCGTCATCCATAATACATCAAGGGAAATGTAAGAAAATAATAAATTTTATAAACGGACTAGCTGAAGTACCCGTTCTTCGCACGGGAATGAATGGACTTTTTGATATTACGATTTGTGGTGATTACTATTCATTGTAATAAACAGATATAGCAAAGTGGGTATCGCGTTATATTGTGTCCAATAATCATGCATACCGAATTGCAAGGCAATCGTTTGTACGGTGCAAAAGGCCATGCGGCGTAGCGCAATCTAGTGGCGAGTTTTAGCAAAACGGATACGGCGAAAATATTTTTCGCATTCAGATATCGATGTATACGAATTTTCAGGACTATCGGCTGGACAGTCCTGAAGTTCATGTGTTGACGCGACATCTAGTGGCAAGTTATAGGAAAATGGATAGCGCCAAACTCTTCCCCGTGTTCAAATACCTATGTATACCTATTTTCATAACGATCATTTGCACAGTCAAGAAGTGATACACTGCAGGGCCATCTAGTAGTTCAATAAAGTAATGATTTGCTACAGCGCCGTCAAGTGGCGAGTTATAGAAAAATGGATAACGCCAAAATATTCTCATTGTTCAAATAGCTATGTATACTGATTTTCATAGCGACCGTTTGAATGGTCAAGAATTTGGCCTGCTGCAGCGTCATCTAGTGGCGAGTTAAAATAATAATGCATTGCAGTGTCATCTAGTGGTGAGTAACATCAAAAGGAACGCAGTTAGAATATATTCTTCTGCTCAAATGTGTAAGTATAAAAAATTTTATGCCGATTGGTCGAACGGTATAGAAGTTGATGCTTTGCAGCGCCATTTAGCGGCAAGTTACAGCAAAATGGATAGTGAAAAATATTCTCCGTGTTCTAATATTCGCGTATACCAAATTTCATCGAAATCGGTTGGACGATATTCGCATAGCAAACGGCTAAACGGAATAGAATTCAACGTTGTGCTGCGGCACCAAGTGGCAAGTTAAGGAAAACGGATAACATAAAAACCTTCTCCATCATAAAAGACTTAGGTGAACCAAATTTCATCGTGCAACGGTGCTCAACGGTGCTGGAGTTTTTCAACCTCATAAACACATACCAACATTCATTTTTATACCAGTCTCAAATAAAATCCAGTTTCAAATCTAAGCCTCGCCAAAGTGCCAACATACGCCATTTTGCAAGAGTTTTTTCAGGGAATCATTCGAAGCATTGACTTAGCAGCAATCAATATGGGAAATGGTTCGACCGCCAAAGAGTAGCACGCATTTATTTGAAAATTGGAATCCCTTAATACAGCCGAATTTTTTTAAATTATCAACTCTAACGTGTTTTATTCATCGTTACTCCGATGTACTAAATGAGAAGATTTCAATTTTCTGAAATTTGGCGGAATTCCCCCAACTTAAATCAATGTACTCAATTGGCGAGAATTCTGAAGATAGATCGCTTGAAATCCCTTAATAACTGCATTATTTCTTCACGGATCATTAAAATTTAACGCTGTATTCTAATAAAATCTTCACATTAGCCTGGGAAATCTTCAATTCTTATTGTTTTGCGTGTAAAGCATTACATTTCTGCTGTGATTTCCCATGCATACGATATTATAATCTAAGAAAAAATAACCTTACGAATATAAACTAACAAAAAAAAATCATTATTATTCTTTTATTTTTACTTTGAGAATTTAAAACATTTTATTCGGCAAAATCGCCACACATGGCAACCACGATCCTTATTTCACACTTTTTTCACTACAGGGGTTACAATTAAGGAAAGATTTTTGCGTGAAGAGCGTAAAAAATCTCTTAAATTCCGGGAACGGGTGGACTTTCAAAGTTTTAAAGTGGACTATGATTTATTTTATATTATTTTACATATCTGTGCTAAATTTCAGGCCGATAGGTCCATTTTTGTGGATTTGTATACGAATCAAATCCAAAAACAAACAAACAAACAAACAAACAGAATTTCATTTTTATTTATAAGATAAGCAACCACCATGATAATATTGCTATACAACTTTTAATGTTACCTCTCAATTCGGCCTACACAGGATGACTCAATATTTGAGCCAGTGGGTCTTGTTTGCGAAGGTCACGGTTTTGCCCATCCGATTAAAGGTTCGTTTTTATTAGATGGCTTGTCGGATAGTGTCAAATACTAAGTAATAGTTCAATGGAAATCATGCCATCGATTCAAGAACCGGAGAACAAAGACGGTGAATGTACTTTCCAAAACAGAACATTCACGGAAAATCAACGAGGACAAATTTGGATTCGAGATTTCAGCAGTTCTCTGTGAGTTGACCTTGACTGTACCAGAGCAAAGAAAGAAGACTATATCTGCGATTTTTCTGAAGAGACTCAGAGAAAAATCGTCATGAAATGACTTGAACATAAACTTAAAAATCTGGAGTGAGTCCACTCGACTTTCCGAACACTTACGAATAAGATCATTACCAAGCATTTAAATAAATTTTAATCGATGAATAAATCAAACATATATACCCAATTGAAGTTCAATCGAATGTATCGTTTAAACGCTAACGAACTTTCAAGAATTTCTCCCCATAGTCCATAATGTAAAAGAAATCTTTTTCGTAGCCCTGTAGAAAAACTAAGTTCTATACACATCAAAATCAATACCGGTCTTACGATGGTGGTTTATAACATACCCAATTTGAGCTCAATCGAATGCCCCGTTCAGGAGCTATCGTGTTCACACACATACACACACACACACACACATACATACATACATCCCGTAAAAATAGCATAAATGAATTGAGGAGACCTCAAAACGTGTAAATACACCAAAATCTCGAATTCGAATTTTTTCATGATGACAATACTTTCGTATCCTTACATGCTACATGTTCGGAAAGTAAAAATGGGGTTTTAGAGTTATAAAAACTATATTTTATGAAGTATAATTCGT
This sequence comes from Cheiracanthium punctorium, assembly GCA_038373885.1. Classification (NCBI taxonomy): domain Eukaryota; kingdom Metazoa; phylum Arthropoda; class Arachnida; order Araneae; family Cheiracanthiidae; genus Cheiracanthium; species Cheiracanthium punctorium. Next base: position 39,471 of record JAWZYV010016617.1, read on the forward strand.
TTTTCAACGGTTTAAACCGCTTATTCCATATGACCCACCCTCACCATGGCACAGTGGTTATATGCATCTGAAAATGGTAGATGGCCGAAGTGTGGTCCCGGGTTCGGGTCCCATTGCGCGGCTGTCGATCTTACGGTCTGTAGTTTTGGTAGGTTTTCTCCAGATGTAACGTAAATACGCGTTAGAACCCGTTAGAAAGTCCTCCTACCAAGGCACCCCGCCTTGGCAGATCGCCCTAGTGTAGCGTTGCCGTAATCACACACAATCACAATCACCATATGACCCGACTATTTCATATTAACCTCCATAATTTTTACTTTCCGAACATGCACCATGTAAGGAAAGTATTATAATCATGAAAAAATTCGACTTCGAGATTTGGGTGTATGGCCACGTTTTGGGGTCTTCTGAATTCATTTATGCTGTTTTTACGAGATGTATGTGTGTATGTGTGTGTGTGAGTGAACACGATAGCTCTTAAACGGGGCATTCGATGGAGCTCAAATTCGGTATACATGTTATAAACCACCGTCGCAAGACCGGTATTGATTTGGGTGTGTATAGGACTGATAGTTTTCTACAGCGCTACGACCAAGATTTCTTTTACATGATGGCCTATGGGAGGAAATTCGTGAAAGTGCGCTAGCGTTTAAACGGTGCATTCGATTGAACTTCCGTTTGGTCAAGGACGTACCCACTGGTGTGGTCCAGGGGGTCCGGACCCCCCCACCCCCCACCGAAATTTCAGTTTTTGTAAACAAAATAAGAATTATGGTCTTTTTGGGAAAAATTCTGCCATTTTCACCGTTTCGACCCCGTCCGAAATTTTTTTCTGGGTACGTCCTTGCGTTTGGTATATATATGTTTGAATGATTCATCGATTAAAATTTATTTATTTAAATGCTTGGTAATGATCTTAATCGGAAGTGTTCGGAAAGACGAGTGGAGTCACCCCAGATTTTTTCTATAACTACCAAATCAATAGTGCTTGCAAGCGACATTTCATTGCAATCAGTTGCAGTACGTACCCATGAGGATTTTGGGGATTTTATTCAAAGACCTGTAAAGTTATAGTAAGAAGTCTAAATGGTATTCCATAATAGCCTGCTCTACTCTATTCAATTTTTTTGAGTGTTTAACGTCACGTGTTAGTTTTTAAAGTTGTTGCATTAAGTCCTAATGTGGACTATCGCTTTCCAAACAGAACGCCCTTAAAATTGGACGTACGTTACTGCTACGTGCAACACCATGCACGAAAAGGCCGAATCAAATTTGAAAAAGTTTTAAATAGAGGCATTTTACAGGAATGAACAAAAATATCCGAATATATTGCGTCTGCGGACAATCATGGGTTAAAAGTATTTTTAAAGGTTGATTGATTTCGATGGAGGTTAAGTGAAATCTAGATTTTTTTTTAAAAAGGTTCGTTTTTGTTCATGGAAATGTTATTTTGCATAAAAATGACTATTTAGGATTATTCAATAATTCGTTTTACGGATGGCACCATTCTTAGGCAATTTACGCATGCGCATAATAGATGATCCTTTCCCGTTATGGTTGCCATTAAAGCATAGTTCTCAGGGCCGACCATATCCGAGTGCATAAGTGGGTGGAGATTCAGCTGTTTTTTTTTTTCCCAGAGATATACGCGTTAGAACTTTTTAAAAAGACTAACGCCTTAGCCATCTCCACCTTTAGGCAGATACGTCTTGTGTATCATTAGTTTAACCACAGAAACAAATCGAATCAAATCAAAACACTTATCCATATTACATTAGCGTAGCATTTAGCAGCGCAAACTATTTAATCTTGCCGTGGTGTGGCAAATATCCAAGACTTGCCCCAAATTAACCCTTTATAAGGCAAGTCTATGTTTCAGAGAGTCGAGAGTACTTGGGATTCTTCTGTCCCATTTTTTAGGATTCATTCATATATTTTCCCTCTACTGTAATATCCTACGTGAAAATTGGAATAAGGAGTATTCAACAAACATATACATTTTGCAGGAGACAACATTCATTATTCACAAAATCAAAGTCGGAAAATTACCTGCTGCTCGTACACGGAATTAAATGCAAAAATTCATAATTAAAAGCGATGATTCTTATGCTCCATTTTCGAGTCATTATTCGAGCTTTCTTTAAAATGACGAATGAAAGAAAAGTTC
>JAWZYV010016618.1:0-78805 GCA_038373885.1 Cheiracanthium punctorium
TGAAGGAACCAAAGTCAACACAAAGAGAAAGTGCACAATTCACATTAATTCACTCGAATAGACATCAGAAACGTTAAACTAAATTGGAATAGGCAGTAGTAATATTCAATTAACACTAGGGAACATTGAAACGTAATTCTAATTGAAACAATTTACATCTCTTTTATTGGGTGTCGTTACAATGCTCTTCTTTGCAAAAGTTTTACGCCGTTAGTTTTCGTAAGACTAGTATCGTTCCAACGCCATTAGTGTTTTTTCAATGCGCTGATCAACTATCGAAGGGAAAAAAAGGCGGTGTTCCATTGGATAACTTCGAAATTTTTTCACTGTAACTGTAACCGTCACAGCTCTATTGTTTTAAGCAATATCAATCTCTAGCGAATGTACTTCTGAATAACTATACCTAAAACCTCATATCGATTCGAAACGTTACACACAGGCGGATTTCCAAGTATTCGCGGTCATAACTCCGATATACGAAGTCAGCCATGACAGTCACGTTACTTATTTTTTCGATTCTTATTGTTTTCTTGAATCCAATGACAGCTTGCGTAATATTTGAATCGAATGTTTTGGTCTAATACTGTTGAAAAGTTTGTCGTCTACTAAATAACAAATGATAATTGTTTAAATTTGAAGTTATTAACCCTTTAACACGCAGTGTTAACGCTCTGGGAACACAGAACTCTGACGTTTTGAGTGATGCCAGTCACGAAGAATAGATTTGATTTCTATAAAAATAGTTGCGGGTGACATAGCTCCACGAGAATCCTTTACTTTTTAGCACGTCATTTCCCGTAAAAAAAAATTCCCACGATTATTTTTAACAGCACTGACATCTGCTGAAAAAGGGAAGAATGCGATAACAGCTGGATAGATTACCGAATGCTGAAAAAGGGCAGCCGTTTCCATCGCTCTACTCAACTACCAGCGAGATGGCGGACGATCGAAACGTTCATGCCACCAGCTGTCGTCAAAAAAGGGTCTCTAGATCTGTTGGCACGCGATGGACGTTTCAATCGTTTCAACTATTTTTATAGAAATTAAATCTATTCTTAATGACTGGCAACAGTCAAAACGTCAGAGTTGGGTGTTCCCAGAGCGGGAACACTGCGCGTTAAAGGGTTAATATAGTTATTAATATAATTAGTCAGCAATTTCATTTTAACCCATTTGTACGCAGATATTTTTGCAGCATACTTCGATTTGTGCTATTATAGGCAATAATAGATAAATTTCTCATGTCAACTTCTTACACAAGGGATGATTTCTCTGAAAATCATTACATGTATAAAAATTGAAATGTCAACATCCTGCTGGGTCATGTTAAAACAAGTTGAGGTTCAATACTCTTGAATGAAGGCTAGGAAAAAAAGGGAAAAAAAAACGTTTTTTCGACTGACAGCGAAAATGCCGTCCCCGAAAAGGGTACACCAGGCATAAATGGATTAAGGCTACTATGTTCTGAATCTTTTTATTTAATTTTATAAAGTGCCCAACAAATCTAGGGAACCTTGTATCCCTTTTGAGTGCAAAGTGTCTATATGTGTGTTTCTAACTGTTAATACCATTCCACCTCACTGAATTTTCTCCATTGTATTCGAGTATTCTGTTTTACAGGCCAAGTCAGACGCTTCGAGACGTCACGGCAGTCTGCCAGGAGCAGAGGAATAAAGTGATCACTGACCAGGAAGTCGTGTCCACTCGCTTCTATCCCACCCAGCAGTCACAGAAGCAGGCCGACTGCAACGGAAGTCACAATGTTGTTGAGAGTGAGTATTCGTGTGTTTTTTTTTCCCTTGCAAATACAGTATAACCTCGATATCTGGAAGTCAGAGGGACACGGGGCGAACTTCGAGTGTTCGAAATGACGAACTGAAATAAAATTTGATCCGTTTGTAAGGGAAAACACATTTATTGGAGTTACACGGAATAAGTATGAAAGGGGGTTGTTTAAGGAGATCTGAACACCCCCCTTAGTCTACGCAAAATCCCTAATATCCACCTATGCACTCAATTTAGCACCAGGTGCACTTAAAGCGCACTAGCACCTGATGCACTCAAATTATTTAAAGCGCACCAGCGCCTGTACACAACATCCTCAATCGTATGTAGTGTTCAGGTGCCACTGCCCTTTATTTCTATTTTAAATAAAAGTGAATGAAATTTTTGAACCCTACGTGAGGATCAAGTCTTTGGAAAGTCGATTGGAGCCACTCCAGATTTTTCTTTATTAGTAGCCGTAATAGTAGCATTTTCAAGAAACTTTTGATTCAGTAATAGTTTTTAACGTTCTAACGTAAAAACAAGAAAGGCAAATCATGCAGTGCGCACAGATTATAAAGCACTCTAGAACATTATTCGAAAAAAAAAAATTCGCATCACATTTGGCGATTTACCGCAAAAGTCGCGAACTTTGGTGCAACTCTTCAGTAAGGCACACGATCATCATCGAATCACAAAGCTAATTACCTAGTAGGATAGTATTGAGCTTTAAATGGATGTCTGTCTCTAAATTGGCCATTAACTGTAATATATTGGAATTATTTTAAGGTGTATGTCGTAAAAAAAAGAACTCTGATTTTAGTCTTGGTACACAATTTGAAATAAACTAATAGCACCATGGTCTCCAAAAAAATACAGATGGTTCTTCATAAGGTTCCTTACACACTGCAATAAGCGAAAATGCTGTGGGTTTTGTGAAATTCTCAGAAAAAATTCTTAAATATGGATCTGAGCTTCAAGATTTTTCGAAGAGTGACACGCTTTGTGAAAATTTCCGATTTTTAAGAATTTTTTCTAAATGTTTTGAAACTGATACAGATTGATCGTTTGTTGCAGTGTGTAGTACAGCTTGTAAAGAGACAGTTTCAAAATTTGAAGTGCCTGGCATAATTAGTTTATTTGTAATTATGTTCCAAAATCACATGATTTTTTCGAACACCGTTAAGTGTTTCTGTAGAAAAACTATTAATAATAGAGGCACTGTTTTCGATGGAGCGCTTGTCCATCTTGTAATCCTTATCAACATGTATCCATTTTGTTTCATTTCCAATAGCCAAATATCTCTAAAATACGCTTCCAAAAATGACTGTCCATAGAGCGTAATGTATTGCGAAATCTTTTGAGTCTTCCTGTAGAAGAACTAAAGAACCCTGAGAAGAAAAACTACATAAACCCTTTTCAATAGGGTACATCGTACAGTACATAAGAATAACATATATAAATTTCCCAGAAATGGATGCATATTTACAGGAATTAGAGCACGGACAGACAGACAGACAAACCGAAATCATAAACACTTTTCAACCTTACTGGAAAGTGCTAAAAAAAGCACAAGATGAAATAAGTAAATTATTTTTTTCTTTTTGCATGTTCATTATGTTTTCTGGTTCTCTCTTACATATACAATCGCACTTCTCGTACATCGTACGCGGATTGAATACAAGTAGCATTATAAGTTTGTAAAAGAAAAAGAACAGTAAATATTGGATTGTTTTAAAAAGTCTATTTTATATTACATTTTCCAGTTCTTCCTCGTCGAACAGAAGACTTTTAATGAATACAAAAATATATCTCGGTAACCAAATCACTGTTTCTCCTCTTAGAGAAGCTGTGACATACAAATAAACAGTCCTAAGGAGGCTTCAATGAGTTCCTCTGATAGCGGATAAAGCTTAACCCTTTGAGGCGCAACCCTTTCCCAATGCTGAAAAAAGGGCAGCCGTTGCCATCGCTCGCCTGAACTACCAGCAAGATGGCGGACGATCGAAACGTTCATCGCGTGCCACAGATCTAGAGACCCTTTTTTTGACGGCAGCTGGCTGTGCGCTGGTAGTTAAGCTGGTAGCATCTTGCTGGTAGTTAAGTCGAGCGATGGCAACGGCTGCCCTTTTTTCAGCATTGGGAAAGGGTTGCGCCTCAAAGGGTTAAGCAATACCATTTTCATAGTGTCCTAACTGTATATCGACTCTCTGACTCTGGAACAATTTCGGTTCATCCACTCCAAGATGAAACTTTGACGTTCTTTGGCAACTTTTGGCGTTCTTTTTCAGGAAGGCATGCGACCGTGGTCGGATCATTACCTATCTATAGGGCAGGACGGTATTGTGCTTGAAATGGATGAATCTCACTAAAACTGCCATTGACCGTAATGTGTTGGAACTCTTTTAAGTGTTCCTTTAGCAAATGATACAGACACTACATTGGATCGAGAGATTGTTTGCCAGGAGCGGACAGCTCGCGTCACTGAATGTGTCGCTTAGAGCTACATATGCGTCCTTCCCGGAATTTCCCACCACAATTTGGAACCTCATCAGAAGGTGGCGGACTTCTGAATAATGGCACCCCTCGGAAACTGCTAGCGACCTCCGAGAGGACTTTCGGAACCACGGATTTAACGTGCACGTACACCTCATGTACACGGTGGTCTTTAGTGGTACTGCGGTATCGAACCCATAACCTTCCGGTTACGAGTCCAACGCCTTAACCACTGGGCTACCACGGCCCCTGGATGAAGAATTTCATTTTGTAACCGTTAACAGCCTATATCACTTCTGAGTCGTTTGAAATCGCCCAATACCTTCAAAATAGGCTTTCATGATTTTCGGCCCATAGAGCGTCATGTACTTAAAATCTTTTAGACGGCCCTGTGGATAAACTATCCAGTCTATTTGGACCAGAAGGGCGGGTACACAACTAGGTGTTACAACAATCCTAAACATGAAGTTTCAACATTTTAGGACAAATAGTTTTTTGAGATATGCGAGTTGCGTACTTACGTACGTACAGATGTCAGGGAAAAACTGGTCAAAATAGATTCGAGTTCGGTAAAATTGGGTCATACTCATTCTCATTTCTATAATTCTGTGTTCATACTCATTTATATGAACGTACATGCTAGCGTACGACGAGATGCATCACAAAATTTCTTTAAAAATCACAAAATGTAATCACAAAATGTAAATTTAGAGGTAGTCAAAGTCGATTTTTTTCGTCGAAATCTGACTACCGAAATTTTTCGCGAAGTAATTACTTCCTTATATTCCGTACGAGGAAATAAAAAGAAAGAAATTTTGTTCTTTCTTTCTTTAACCCTTTAACGTGCAGTGTTACCGCTCTGGCAACGCCAAACTCTGACGTTTTGACTGTTGCCAGTCACGAAGAATAGTTTGGATTTCTATCAAAATAGTTGCGGGTGACACGGCTCCACGAGAATCCTTTACTTTTTAAGCACGTCATTTCCGTAAAAAAATGGTCACGATTATTTTTAATAGCACAGACATCTGCTGAAAAATGGAAGAATGCGAGACACAGCTGGATCGATTGCCCAATGCTGAAAAAAGGGCATGAAAAAAATCTATCCAGCTGTTCTCGCGTTCTTCCATTTTTCGGCAGATGTCAGTGCTGTTAAAATATCGTGACCATTTTTGACGGAAACGACGCGCTAAAAGTAAAGGATTCCGCGAGTGGCAACTATTTTTATAGAAATCCATCTATCTTTGTGACTGGCAACAGCCAAACGTAGAGTTCGGTGTTCCAGAGCGGAACACTGCGCGTTAAGGATTAATGGAGACGCAAAGTCTTCCTTCCAGTTTGCCGCGGCACATCTCCTGTGTTGTGCATCCCTTTACTGATTTGAATTCCATCGGTGCGTTTTCAGAGATCCACATCTGCATCCGAGAGAACAGGATCGTGGCGACGGCCGCTTACTGCCGGCGCTTGAAGGACTCGACGAGGGCCTCTTCCGAGTACGACGTCGAGAGCACCGACAGCAGCCAAGGCGTCCACTGCAACCCGGCATCCGTCCTCAACGGCATCTACCTGACGAACGCAGACGGCAGGATCCAGTTCCGTGTCCACTGCTCCACCGTCGCCTGATCCACTAGAGTCTAACACTATGCGGACGTCCAGACACCTGAGGACGCTTTGCAAGATTTAGAACTGAGTATTAGCTGTAAAATAAAAATAAATACTTTTGTCGTAGATAGTTTGAAATAAATATAATTGTTTGTTGAGTATATTCATTTTTCTCCCCAGACCAGGGATGGGCAAACTACGGCCTGCGGGACAAATCCGGCCTGCCGGAAGGTTTCATTCGGCCCGCGGATGGAATTTTAATTTGCCGGTCCGACGGAAATAGAAAGAACATATATATTTATATCAGGTTGTAACGAAAGTTTTCCGCCAGATTTGCTTGAGTCAGCTCACGCGGTACTCAGCTATTGACCTTATGTCAAGTTTATGCGATGCTTAGCACGACTCATGGACATGGCACTAAAGACTAACTCTTTTAGCTAGCTCTCGAGTGGATGAATATTTTATATTCTTCCACACATTCTCGTAGGCGAGCTTCATCAGCATCAGTAGGCCGGTCAGAGCGCTCTGCTTCTTTAATGTCCTAGTCCTCGTTTTTGACGTTTCGGTACCAAATCTTCACAGTGTCATATGATACAACAGTAGTACCTTAAGCTGTACGCATGATTCGGTGTCATGCTGTTGCTGACTTTTTGCAACAGAACTGAGAGTAAATGGTGGTTCCATCTGGTAGCATGGTAGTTCCATTTCAGACATCTTATACTTAATCATAACGATGTTGTTTTACCGATTTCACAACACAGTGCTCTAAAACAAGTCTTTTTCTTCCAAATAACAAAAATCGTTTGGCAAAATATTGGCAAAGACACCAACGCGAACTGCTTGTGCAGGCAATACTTGCAGTGGCGGAAAACTTTCGTTGCAACCTAATATATTATATATCCATATTAAGGATTATGAAGATGGCTTGAAAAAAGTGCATTTTGAGTTCGAACGCCGATTTCAAGAGTTCAGTGCCATTCAAACAGAATTGGATATTTTTACCATGCCTTTCAACGTAAATTGTAAAGCAGTGAGGTCAGATTTGCAGCTCGAATTAATTGAATTGCAATCTAACAATCATCTCAAGCAGTTGTTTCTAAATATGCCAGAGTTTTACAAATCATTATCGAAAGTAAGTTTCCCAAATTGAATATCTCACGCCCAGAAAATCAGTGCTATGTTTGCTTCATCTTATATATGTGAACAAGTGTTTTCAACTATGAACCTTAGAGAGAATTCTTTCAGAAGTAGACTGACAGATGAGCATTTAGCCTCGTTCCTTAGAATCAGTGCATCTCACTTCGAACCTCAATATAAGGAACTTTTAAAAATGAAATCGCAATTTCATTCATCTCATTAACATATTTAAATTGTAATACTTGTATATTGTTTTTTAAATTTTAGAAAAATTTATCTTGGCCCGCCAAACTTTTTTTTTTTCGATTTTTGGCCCGCGACCGAAAAAGTTTGCCCATCCCTGCCCCAGACGTTCTCTGTGCTTTGTTGAAACGAAAAAAGACGAACGCTAAGCAACTTCCTGCCTGGGCGGTGGGTGGAGTTTTTTAATCAGCTGAAGAAGGGTGGACCTTTTGTACCACCCACCGTTTTGGGTACTTTTTTGTACGTGTGTTATTTTACAAAGTTTTTAATTAATGTTACAAGGCAAAGAAATCGCCATTCAAAAGAAAAAAAATGGAAAAAGAAAAAAGAAAAAAGAGTGTAAAAGTTGAAAGATGAGCTGAGAAGAAATTAGGGGGAAAAGGTATAGTGAGTTTTAAGAAAAAGTTAAATAAGCAAATAAAAATAATGTAGTGTGTGTGTGTGTGTTGGGGGGTGAGAAGCGTATACAGACCTTAAAGGATGTAATACAAAAAAAATTAAAAAAATAAAATAAGTTACAAGGGGGGGGGGGGACCATGAAACATTTAAACTGAAAGAAAGTAGGTAATAATATACGAATGACGTGAACAACACTATTTTATAAACAAGTAATAGGAAAAAAAATCACATGCCAAATATAATATTGTAAATAATCTGTTACTGTATGCTTTGATAAACATTACTTGATACTTAAGATACAACCACTGACGCTCTACAAAATGAGGAATAAGGCTAAAATCAGTTTTAGAATTTTAAAGAAAAAGTCTTAAATTTTGTCACATTGAATGAAAATTGGGAATTTTCGCAAAAAATGAAATGGATTGCATTAGTTTAATAAAGAAGAAATCTTGTAGTAATGTGTTGTTCAACGTAACTTAGCAGTTCTTTCCATCATAATTAGAAGGTTTTAATGTAAAAAATACCCCTTTTTTAAACCATTTATGCCAAGTGTCAATTTCGTTATCAGTCAGAAACGTCATTTATTTTTCCTAGCCTTTATAATACACGAGTGCTGTCATAATTCCCGTCACTGGTTTATTCACGAGTATTGAATCTCAACTCCACAAAATATTTCAACATGACCCAGTAGGTTGTTGACATTTCAATTTTTATCCATAATGATTTTAAAAGGAATCATCCCTTGTTCAAGAAGTTGTCATCAGAAATTTATCTATTAGCAAAAATTGAAGAAAGTCGCAATCTGGCCAAAAATGAGTCAGTTAGTGGCAACTCATCACAATGGAAACTCCCGAAATTTTGTAGTGCTGCCATCTAATGTTGCATTTTTAAGTTACATTTGTTAATGCTATGTGTCCTGTTCAATGGTTCACACTTTTTCAAAAAAACAAGTATTGCACTATAAATCAAATTTTCTCATTGTGGTTATATATATGAATAAGGATGTAGTGGGATAAGGTCACAGCCCTTGTACTCATTTTAAGGCAGCGCGAAGTCTTTCAAATGTTGTAAGATGTAGGTAACAACTGGTAGAACCAGCTATTTGACAATGTTTTGATATACTATTTTGTCAAAACCGACAAATTTATCAACAGAACCATAATAGTTATCGCAAGTACGAGAGATAACACAAAGACCCACACTTGGATCTATGAAGCAAGATTTGATTTTGGGAATACGGCCAATTATCTACACGAGGGATCTATGCACGGCCCTTGCTAATAGGTCTCCTTCCCCAACGGCGCTCGGGAAATTCTATTAAACTTGGCAAAATTGGTGAAAAAATTGTAAAGAAAACGATCATTTCTTTCTGTTTCTGGTACACGTGGCAAAATTAAGCAAATCCAGTTGGCAAAAGAAGAAAATTAGTAATATAGGTGGTAAAAAATTAAGTAAGTTGATAAAAACCGATATTTGACTTGGTAGTTTATCGACATCTCCCCCACCCTAAAAAAAGTCAATGGCTCTACACCGAGGGTAGGGGATGCCTTCCGAGGGAACCCTAACTCGTAGTTTCGGAGAAGAACACAGAAAACTCGGAACGGTTTGGTCGACGGACGCTGCCTGGGTTTGAACCTGGCACTTTCCGCGTACCAGCTGAGAGCGCTATGCGCTCGGCCACTGGTTGGGCAAATCTAAGAAGCAACAATGCTTTAGATCTGCAGGAAAAATGATATTTAAAGACATAGATCTGAGAAGTTGTAGTACAGAAATCACTATATTCGTCTTTTGCTTCGCGCGGCTTTGGATTTATCGGTCTTGAGTTTTGGTCGGTTTTCTCCAAAAGTAACGTAAATACCAGTTCGAACACCTTTAAAAGTCCTCCGACCAAAGCACTGCGCCATTTGCGAAGATGCCCCTCGTGTAGGCTTGCCATAACACACAGTTTAACTCTACTCCCTTGATTCAACTGAAAAGAGCCCCATTAGTGCCCGAGCGCATAGCGCTTTCAACTGTGAGACAGAAGGTGCCGGGTTCAATCCCCGCCGACCTAAACGTTCGGAGTTTTTCGTGTTCTTCTCCGAAACTTAGCTTAAATACGATTTAGGACCCTTTAGAAAGACCCCCACGGAGAGCAGCGCCCCTTCCTCGATCTAGATCCCACGTGCAGATAAATGGCCGTAATCCCACAACCAACCAATTAACTGGACAGAAGAATATTTCCGTTCGCAGACACAGTGTTTTCTTTTTTTCATGGGCCTTATAATGTCTTCTGCCCAAGGCACACCCCCACCACCCTAGGCAAATATAGCACTCGTGTATAGCTTTGCCTTAACCCTTTGAGGCGCAACCCTTTCCCAATGCTGAAAAAAGGGCAGCCGTTGACATCGCTCGACTTAACTACCAACAAGATGGCGGACGATCGAAACGTCCATCGCGTGCTACAGATCTAGAGACCCTTTTTTGACGACAGCTGGCTGTGCGCACAGCCAGCTGTCGTCAAAATCGTCCGCCATCTTGCTGGTCGTTAAGTCGAGCGATGGCAACGGCTGCCCTTTTTTCAGCATTGGGCAATCTATCCAGCTATTCTCGCATTCTTCCATTTCCCAGCAGATGTCCGTGCTGTTAAAAATAATCGTGACCATTTTTTACGGGAAAGGACGTGATAAAAAGTAAAGGATTCTCTTGGAGCTGTGTCACCCGCAACTCTTTTTTATAGAAATCAAATTTATTCTTCGTGACTGGCAACAGTCAAAACGTCAGAGTTGGGTGTTCCCAGAGCGGGAACACTGGGCGTTGAAAGATTAACACAAACAAACCTTTTTGTATTTCGCCATAGCTCTGTATTTAAATTTATTTCTACGATCTATGTCCGAAGTTACAGAACCACCGTGAAATTTTTCAAGCTTTTAGCATAACAGGCGCTCATCCCTTTTTTTTCATAAGCTCATAGAGATATGAATACAAGCAGAGGGCATCAGCTATCTTCACAGCATTGGACTAAATGAAGTAACTGTGTTCGTCTAAGTATATGGCGGATCATTTTGTTGGTTTCTTTTTAACCCTTTGAGGCGCAACCCTTTCCCAATGCTGAAAATAGGGCAGCCGTTGCCATCGCTCGACTTAACGACCAGCAAGATGGGCTTGTGCCGACACAGCAAGCTGTCGTCAAAAAAAGGGTCTCTAGATCTGTGGCACGCGATGAACGTTTCGATCGTCCGCATCTTGTTGGTAGTTAAGTCGAGCGATGGCAACGGCTGCCCTTTTTTCAGCATTGGGATTTCTATCCAGCTGTTCTCGCATTCTTCCATTTTTCAGCAGATGTCCGTGCTGTTAAAAATAATACTGACCATTTTTTCACGGGAAAGGACGTGCTAAAAAGTAAAGGATTCTCGTGGAGCTATGTCACCCACAACTATTTTGATAGAAATCAAATCTGCTCTTCGTGACTGGTAACAGTCAAAACGTCAGAGTTGGGTTTTCCCAGAGCGGGAACACTGCACGTTAAAGGGTTAAATAACAGTGAAAGATGCACGATTTTACACATTAAAAAGTAAAGACGCGCAATTATATGTTACAATAATTCTAAATACAAAATCTCAGTATTCTACAGTTAGTAGTTTTACGATTTTGTCAAATGCGTAATTTTTCTCGACGCCAACTTTGGCGACATTGCATCTTTAAAATTCGAACTGTCACCATAGAATCACAAATTCGTTGTTGTTGTCGTTTATGCGAACGCGTATATCGGATTTGTGTGCTTGGCTCGAAATCCGCTTATAAATCCTCGTCAGCAGGACAACACAGGGGGGATACCTTCCGTGGGGGTCTTCTTAAGCGGTCCTAACCCGTATTTACGCGAAGTTTCTGAGAAAACCACGGAAAAGTCCGAACCGTTAGGTCAACGGACGCGCGATGAGACACAAACCCGGGACCATCACACTTCGGCCGCCTACCATTTCCAGTGACACCACCACTGTGCCATGGTGAGGCAATAACACAGTCATATTGCAACGTGGTCTAGGCAACAGGGCAGAAATGTGAACAAATGCGAGAATGTGAACAAATGATCGAAAACGGAATCAACTGGCTCTTGTCTTAGTCAGGGGTGGCCCGTATCAGTAAGCAAAATAAGCATCGCATCGTGATGCCATCTCCAGAGAGGCGCGATTTCAAACTCAAAAACTGAGCTTCATACCCTAGGGCCATCCCTGTTAATTTATTTTTTCCCAATTAACTGCACTCAGTTGACTTAAAAAACGATGATCAACCGGTTCAGGTTTTAAAACTGAGTTTAAAAAAGCCTAAAATAAAACTAGGGGTCTATTCTGCCACGTACGTTTAACCCTTTGAGGCGCAACCCTTTCCCAATGCTGAAAAAAGTGATGAACGTTTCGATCGTCCGCCATCTTGCTGGTAGTTAAGTCGAGAGATGGCAACGGCTGCCCTTTTTTCAGCATTGGGCAATCTATCCAGCTGGTCTAGCATTCTTCCATTTTTCAGCAGATGTCAGTGCTGTCCAAAATAATCGTGATCATTTTTTTGCGGGAAATGACGTGCTAAAAAGTAAAGGATTCTCGTGGAGCTCTGTCACCCGCAACTCTTTTTATAGAAATCCAATCTATTCTTCGTGACTGACAACAGTCATAACGTCAGAGTTGGGTATTCCCAGAGCGGGATCACTGCGCGTTAAAGGGTTAAGCGAACGTTCGCATATGTGATGTAATTCGAAACGTATGCTAGAAACAAACATTAGGGGAATCTGCACCTAAAGCTCTGCCGTACCTTCCACAATACCAACATACGTTAGCAGCTTGCGAATGACGTCTATTTGATGTCACACATCCGTACGCTCGCTTAAACGAACGTGGCAGAATAGAAGCCCTTGTTGCACGAGTGGAATGGTTTACGAACACACCCTCTGAAGTTTCTTGCATAGAAGTTCATTTTTATTCCAAAGGAAGTCATAAAAATTACAGAAGAACACAGGAAAAGAGCAAAGTGACAAGCAGTCCTTTTTTAAGGACGGCATTTTTGCTATCGGTCAAAAACGTTATATATTTCTCCTAGCCTTTATTCACAAGCATTGAATCTCAACTACACAAAATATTATAACACTAGCTGCTTACCCGTTCTCCGCACGGTAGGAGACGAATATTTTCCTTACACATATAATTTGAATTAAACCCAGTGATAGGAATCTCTAATAGTGAAAAATTGCTGGAATTCTGACGAAAAGCTGACTCCATGAGTGGAAATTTGAGACGATTGCAACATGATGACACAAAAACTACGCCATTGTCACTGGCGATCAGAA
This sequence comes from Cheiracanthium punctorium, assembly GCA_038373885.1. Taxonomy (NCBI): domain Eukaryota; kingdom Metazoa; phylum Arthropoda; class Arachnida; order Araneae; family Cheiracanthiidae; genus Cheiracanthium; species Cheiracanthium punctorium. Next base: position 12,956 of record JAWZYV010016618.1, read on the forward strand.
AAGTAAGAACTTTACGGTATGCAGACGAAACTTTTCTCTTTCGAAAAATGCCTTATTTCTACATCATATAATTCTCTTTTTTTAGATTTAATTTATAGCATTCATACATACCATATGAATAACATTACATGATGTTGAATACTATTTTATCTTATCTTGCATTTCGTAAAGCGTGGACAATGCATTAGCACAGTTATGTTGCAGATGACTTTGAAGTTGAAAAATTAAATTTTACCTAAATTTAAAAAAACCTACTCGAAACAATCGATGCACATTGTACGTTCATAAACTAAAATGCATCCTGTTCCCGTGAAGATCTTGTCGCTTTCGTAAATGAAAACATTTGTGACGTAACTTAAGCGGAAAAGCTTATTACCCTTACTGAACTCTTAATACAGTAGCACACTTGTTACATAAAACTAACGTTGATCTCACTGCCAATTCACACTCAATAAATAACTAATTTCATATTTTATTTTTAACATAGATTAATTGCGTAGTGTCAAATTCAATATTAAACAAAATCTGAAGTCGTTTCTAGAGCTCTTGGTCTTGTAACTGGAGTAACTGGATAACATATAAGTAATTTATATGAAATATTCTAAGCACATCGGATCCCGTTATTCGGAAAGATTCCACAAACGCCATGGGATGAAAGAGCAATTAATTTCATATTATATTTTGTATTCCTTGCAAGCGCCTTTGTTATGTACATGATTGCAATATCATTCTCGTACACGATGCTTATCCTATAGTCTCTGGTGATTTATTTTGGATTTTCATTTCATATTCCTCACTTTTCATACTTTCGAAATTTTGGTGCTTTGGGCATGTGAATAATCGATTATCATTTCGCATTACTGCTACCAATTAAATAGTTTTCCATATCGCTTCTTCCACGTTAACGACGTTAATCTGGTTCCTTTTTCTAGTTAAAAAAAAACGCCTACAAAGTTTCATTGCTTCAATTTATACACACAGAGGGGTTAGGCAAATACGCACCCGACAAAAGCGCTTATGTCCGCCGAAGCAGCACATACGTTAGCGCAGGGGTTCCCAAACTTTTTTTACCCGCGGCACCCTTGTCAGGCTAAAAGCATTTCACGGCACCCTTGTCAGTCTAAAAACATTTCGCGGCACCCTTTTCAGGCTAAAAACTTCCGCGGAAGATTTCCTTTAAAGCAACATGAACATGAAGGTTAGAATGAAGCAGTTTGGATGCATTTTACGTTATTTCTTGTTTGTTTGTTTATAGGGCTAATTATCAAGAAAGTACTCTCTTGGGAAAGGGATATAGAATTTTGACAATACCCCTATTTCAGGGAGTTCCTATAAAAGAGAGGCTACAGGACAGTCTTGAACTTGACTGAAATATTTTTGTTTGAGCCCACTTAGTGATCGGCTTGGCTCACTTTCTTGGGGATACCAGTTCAGAGGAAATTATTTGATTATATATACTCCACCAAAACACTTTTCTTTATTATCTCCACGGCACCCCTGACATACGCTCGTGGCACCCTAGGGTGCCGCGGCACCCAGTTTGGGAACCTCTGCGTTTGCATGTAATGTGCTTCTCCACATAATCTGAGAGCAAAACAGAAGACAACGACGTGAAAATGACGTCACACGCGAAGGAAATGAAATGAAAAATATGTAGAATTGCCTGAAAAAACTTCGGTTATTTTTAATGCGCAAATATGTTAAAATTCTATTTGTTTCATATTTAATGCGTTTTCACTTTTTTGGGTCTTAAGAGCTGTAGAAATGAGTGGTTTCACTTAATTATTAAATTGAAAAACTTTAGTGGCAACAATGGATTCCGTTGCTACGGAAACTGTAGCAGTGTTAAAAATAGAATATGATATGATTTATTTATGTTTACTTTGCTAGAACTGCCATTTTAAGGTAATTAACATCGGCAGTCGATGGCAAATAGCCAAAATGAATCACACATTAAACTTGACAATAAACGAAATAATTTTAAGGCATTACCAGATAGCCTTTCTGGGTTTAAAAAATATTCTCATTCATCTTAAACAGCATTCGTATTTATAAAGACTTCCTATTTTTTTACACCTTGTTCGGCGGGATTAAAAAATATTATCTATTCATACGCTCGTAACACCAACTCATCTCAATCGGGGCATAGAATTAGCAATACAAATGAAAAAAATTAATTTTCTGAAATTTTGTGGGGTTTCGCTAACTTAAATCAATTTATTTAACTTAATGAAAATTCTGTAGATAGATAGATCGTTTAAAATCGCCTTAATAACTGCATTATTTCTGAACGGAAAATTAAAATTTCAGGCTAAATTCTAGTAAAACCTACACTTGTTTTTAAAAATATTATTTATTTCTTTACGCTCTCAGTAAATTGCGCCAAGCCTAAAACTGCAAAACACTAGAATCCACTTTTACAAAATCGGCATATAAGCCATTTTACTTTTTCGCCAAATTAAAAAGTTATACACTTAAGTCTCAGATATCTCCAAGTCCTTATACTTTTATGTATAAAAAACATTGCATTCCTGCCCTAATTTCCCACGCAGACGATATTTTAATTAAAAATTAACCTAGCAAATACTCTAAACAGAAAAAAATTCTTTAATTTTTAATTCAAGAATCTAAATCATTCAATAAATTCGCCAAACATGGCAACCTGGATGCTTATTTCTCACTTTTTTGACTACAGGGGTTACAATTGCGGAATTACGGAGAGCAAAAATTGGCGATTTTGACGGGTTTTTTTATCAATTAATATCTCCTAAACTAATTCGAATTTCGAAATTTAATTCAGCGGAAGACCTTCCTCGGAATTTTTCGAATCCGGGGACACCTCCATCGAAATTCAACTCCCAGCCGTTTCGGAGGAGATGATGTTACAGACAGACGCGCACAGTTTTTAATAGTATAGAAGATAGCATGACCCAGTAGGATTTCGACGGTTCAATATTTATGCATAGTGATTTTTTTTAAATTCATCTCTTGTTCAAGAAGTTGACATCAGAGATTTATCTATTATTGCTGGTAATTATTAGCAAAAATCAAAGAAAGTCGTAAAAATGCTTGGGCACAAATCTGTTAACGGTATTAAAACCCAACACGTCTTCATACTCGCAGGTGGAGTGCAGCGATAGATTCCCAAGCCCATTATCTTTGTTGTTGTTGTTGTTGAGAACAAGTATATCTAATTTCTGTGCTTGGCTCGAAGCCCCCTTATAAATCCTCGTCAGAAGGACAACACAAAGGGGGTGCCCACCATGGGAGTCTTTCTAAGGGGTCCTAACCCGTTAGTTTCGGAGAAAACTACGGTAAACTCCAAACGGTTAGGTCGACGGACGCGCAATAGTACCCGAACCCGTGACCTTCACACTTCGCCCGTCTGCCATTCCTAGTGACATAACCACTGTGCCATGGTGAGGCTCTCATTATATTTTATTGATTTCGAAACTTTTATTGAATTCCTGAATTCAACTCGAGTTACTCAAACCTGGAATCGTGAACACGCCCTCAGACAAATATTTTTTGGAAAAAACGTACTGGTGGAACTTGGAGGTTAAGGGCCTGTTCGACCATGTCAATCATAGTGGTCGTGGGTGCGATTCCCACTTATACCCTGGATTCCATTCTCCTTGCTTACTAAAAACCAGGGAGGTAGAGACCTGGAGAGAAACATTGAATGGCACTCAGCTTGAAAGGTGACATCCTTCATGTATGGAAATAGGAGGCGCTACGTTAGATGGCTCCCCTCTAGAGTATTTTCGCGTGACGTCAATGAAATGTCACTGATTTGTTTTTTTGGTCGACTCCGATATTGAGGGGTACAAAGCTACATTTTCGGCCAATCACCGTTCTTACAAGAGCAAATCTTTCACCAAAAAAGGTTGGTCGCTAAGTTTTGCTAAGGTATGACGTAATAATAATGACGTAGGTGAAAAAGATCAACACTGTTTGGTTGCTTAGAAAAACATTTTATGAAACAAAACGATTGTAATTTTTGTAAAAGTTGTATTTACATCACAAACGTATGCACCGTAGCGTATGCACCGTATGATAAACACCTGATAGCCACACGAGGGCGCCACTACCAATCGACTCCCATGTTTATCTTTTTCCGAAGGTTAAAAACGCCATTTCGTTGTATGGACGTTTCTCTCCAGGTCTCTACCTCCCTGGTAAAAACATTTTATTGTGCCGCCCACGTGGTGTAGTGTCTAAAGAAACATTTTACCACGCCTTGAATCCAGGTTCGAACCCCGACTTGGGCATGGGTGTTAACTTGTCCGTCCCTTCATGGGGGGGGTAACTCTTTCCGTCCGTAGGGTGCTTCCATAATAAAATGGCTAGTGTCCCTTGCCTTAGTTGTGACGAATCTTTCATGACACAAGTGCCCGCCCATTTAAGAACATATTAAAAAAAACACTTGATTGTGTTGTCCAGTTTACACGACAAGGATTTATAAGCGGATTCTTAAAACTAAGCACACAAGTCTGAAAATGAATATTCCAAACGCAACAACAACAACAACAACGGGTACATATAAAGGAGGCTGTTTCATGCAACAAGCGTTTTTATTCCTCCAAATTAGCAGAGGTCTTCTTTGAACAACATGGTTTTGTCATCTTACAGCGGTTTGGTGATGGTTTTGTTGTTCAGCTATGCTGCTGCCCACCTCGACGAAGGTTTTCTTGGCGTGAGTATTCCTTTATTAACTTGATAAATAAACGCAAGCTTTATTTTGATCGAATATCTGGACTAACGATTCATTTTAGATGCAAAAATAAGAGATTTCTGTACTTTAAGCGCTTTTTAGCAAACCTATATGGCGATGAAGCAGCGAAATATATCCTCAGCCAGATAGTTTTACTTTGCAGATGATTTGACTCTTATAAATAAAAATGAAATTCTATTTGTTTGTTTGTGGATTTGATTCGTATACAAATCCACAAAAATGGACCTATCGGCCTGAAATTTAGTACAGATATGTAAAATAAAAAAAATCTGATGTGTCCAACACATGACTTCCTTGCACGTCTATTAAATAAAAATGTTTTCTACGCACTTCCTCTAAACTTATTTGTTTGAAAGAGATAAAATATCAATAATAGTAAGGTTTAGCGATTTCTAGCCAAATATTTCGATATCGCCAAGCTGAGTTCAATTTGAAAGATTTCCTTCTGACACTTTATTTGGCGATATTTCACCAAAAGCCGACAAACTTGAGATAGTTTGCGAGATTTTGGGGATAGCCACAGTAGTCATTGACCAGACTTTCAATGAATTGAATGCATCCATACACCTTAATGTATTTAAAGTCATTTGGCTCACCCTATAAATAAATTCTTAGTGGATTGCTGTCAAAAAAGATATTGAAAACAGTTAGATATTATAATATAGTTCTAAATACAAAAGTTCAAAATTCTACGGGTTAAAATTTTAGAGTTATACAAATTACGAAATAATTTTTGGCGCCAAATTTGGCGATATTTCGGCGAAACTCGTCAATGTCGACGACATTTGGCGAGATATTAAGCATGGACCAACAATGACAGATTATCGCCAAATTTGGCGATATTTCGCCAAAACTCGCCAAGAACGATGACAAATGGCGATACTTTGGGCATGGACGAAATGACTGACTATCGCCAAATTTGGCGACATTTTGGCAAAACTCGCCAAAGTCCAGGACAGTCGGCGAGATTTTGGGCATGTACCAAACAATCACTGTCTGCAATTGTATTATATTGAAGATGTCCATAGACATTAAAGTACTGAAATTCTTTTCGGTGGTCCTGTAAATAAACTCTCCAGTAGATTGGAACCAAAAATCGAGATGCACAACTAGATGTTACAACAATCTTATATATAAACTTTCATAATAGTTTTTGAGGTTTGAGAGTTAAATATACACACACGTCACTAAAAGTCGCCAAGCTTGGCGACTTTTGGCACAGTTCTTGAGGGAGGCACGTGACCGTGGTCGGACCATTACCTAACTTATGTGGTAAGACGGTATTGTGCTTGAAATGGATGAATGCCCCTAAAATTGCCATTGACCGTAATGTATTGGAAATCTTTTGAGTGTTCCTGTAGCAGAACTGTAAATGATAAAGACACCTGTTTTAATGGAGAAATTCATTTTCTAACTCTTTTCAGCATATATCACTTCTGAGTCGTTTGAAATAGCGCAATACCTCTAAAAAACGCTTTGATGAATTGCGGCCCATAGAGCGTAATGTATTTCGAATCTTTTAGGCGGTTCTGTAGATAAACTATCCAGTCGAATGGAACCGAAAGGGGAAGTGCACAACTAGATGTTACAACTATCCAAAATATGAAGTTTCGAAATTCTACGCCTAATAGTTTTTGAGTTAGGCGAGTTTAATGAATTTCGGCCCATAGAGCGTAATGTATTTCGAATCTTTTGGGCGGTCCTGTACATAAACTATACATTCGATTGCAACCAAAAGGGGAGGTGCACAACTAGATCATAGAACAATCCTAAATATCAAATCTCAACATTCTACGACCAATAGTTTTTGAGATATGCGAGTTACATACATACGTACGTACGTACGTACGTACATACATACGTACGTACATACGTACGTACGTACGTACAGACGGCATGGAAAAACTGACCACAATAGACCGGCCGCTGGTCAAAATGAGTTGCAGACGCGTTTATATGATCGTGCATGCTAGCCTACGATGAGATGCATCGAAAAAATTCTTAAAATTAAATTTAGAGGTAGTCAAAATCGGTTTTTTAGTCGAAATTTGGCCCCCAAAATTTTTCGGGATCACATTACTTCCTTATACTACGTACAAGGAAGTAAAAATAACTCATAGTCCACTTTAAAACTTTGAAAGTCCACCCGTTCCCGGAATTAAAGAGATTTTTTATGCTCTTCACGCAAAAAGCTTTCCGTAATTGTAACCCCTGTAGTGAAAAAAGTGTGAAATAAGGATCGTGGTTGCCATGTGTGGCGATTTTGCCGAATAAAATGTTTTAAATTCTCAAGTAAAAATAAAAGAATAATAATGATTTTTTTTTTGTTAGTTTATATTCGTAAGGTTATTTTTTTTAAATTATAATATCGTGTGCATGGGAAATCAGAGCAGGAATATAATGCTTTACACGCAAAGCAATAAGAATTGAAGATTTCCGAGGCTAATAGGTAAATTATATTAGTTTGGCGAAAAAATAAAATGGCTCAAATGCCGATTTTGTGAAAGTGAGTTCTAGCGGTTTGCACAGATTTCGGCTTGGCGCAATTTATTGAGAGCTTAAGGAAATAGTTTTTTGAAAACAAGTGCAAAGGTTTTATTAGAATACAGCGTTAAATTTTAATGATCCGTGAAGAAATAATGCAGTTGTTAAGGGATTTCAAGCGATCTATCTCCAGAATTCTCGCCAAATGAGTACATTGATTTAAGTTGGGGGAATTCCGCCAAATTTCAGAAAATTGAAATCTTCTCATTTAGTACATCGGAGTAATGATGAATAAAACACGTTATAGTTGATAATTTTAAAAAATTTGGCTGTATTAAGGGATTCAACTTTCAAATAAAGGCTTGCTTTACTTTTTCGCGGTCGAACCATTTCCCATATATTATTGTTGCTAAGTCAATGCTTCGAATGATTTCCTGAAAAAACGCTTGCAAAATGGCGTATGTTGGCACTTTGGCGAGGCTTAGATTTGAAACTGGATTTTATTTGAGACTTGGATATATAATGACACTGGTTATAGATAAAAATGAATGTTGGTATGAGTGTATGAGGTTGAAAAACTCGAGCACCGTTGCACCATGAAATTTGGTTCACCCAAGTCTTTTATCATGGAGAAGCTTTTTATCCTATCCGTTTTCCACTAACTTGTCACCAGGTGGCGCAGCAGAACGTCGAATTCTATTCCGTTTAGCCGTATGCTATGCGAATATCGTCCAACCGATTTCGATGAAATTTGGTACACGCGAATATTAGGACACGGAGAATAATTTTCACTATCCATTTTGCTGTAACTTGCCGCTAAATGGCGCTGTAAAGCATCAACTTCTATACCGTTCGACCGATCGGCATAAAATTTTTTATACTTACACATTTGAGCACGAAGAATATATTCTAACTGCGTTCCTTTTGATGTTACTCACCACTAGATGACACTGCAATGCATTATTATTTTAAGTCGCCACTAGATGACGCTGCAGCAGGCCAAATTGTTGACCATTCAAACGGTCGCTATGAAAATCAGTATACATAGCTATTTGAACAATGAGAATATTTTGGCGTTATCCATTTTGCTATAACTCGCCACTTGACGGCGCTGTAGCAAATCATTACTTTAATTAACTACTAGATGGCCCTGTAGTGTATCACTTCTTGACTGTGCAAATGATCGTTATGAAAATTGGTATACATAGATAGTTGAACACGGAGAAGAGTTTGGCGCTATCCATTTTCCTATATAATTTGGCACTAGATGTCGCGTCAACACATGAACTTCACAGGGCTGTCCAGCCGATCGTCCTGAAATTTCGTATTCATAGATATCTGAATGCAAAGAATATTTCCGCCGTATCCGTTTTGCTAAAACTCGCCACTAGATTGCGCTAAGCCGCATGACCTTCTGCACCGTACAAACGATTGCCTTGAAACTCGGTATGCATGGTTATTGAACACAATATAAAGCGATATCCATTTTGCTATATCTCTTTATTACAATAAATAGTAATCGCCACAAATCGTAATATCAAAAAGTCCATTCCCGTGCGAAGAACGGGTACTTCAGCTAGTATACTATAAAACTTAAAAAAAAATTGCAGTAGTATTCCAAAATTTTTTTAAAATTTATTAGTTTATCAGATAAAAATTGCAGCGTTGTATCCAGTCTTCCGAAAAATCTTCATGGGAGACGATTAATTAGCGCTTTGTTAGCGCCCTGGTTTTTCTCGGAATCCAGCCAGCTGTGATTGTAGGCTCTTGGACACTATTGTGCAAAGAAATACCTGTACTTCAAATTCCAACAGAAAAACTAAATATCGAACTCCAGAAAGGTAAGTGAATTTTCAGAGACAGACCTAACTTGCTCTGTAGATAGTTTGCCAGAGCCCGACTAAGCCATTCGGAGGCCCTAGGCCTAGCACTTTCGCGGGGCCCATGTGCGGAAATTTCTTATTGGTCATCATAGCACTTATAAGCATAAGATACAGTATTTCTTTACAATTTCATACGTGAGGGGGGGGGGGGGTTGCTTTAGCTTCAAATTCTCTAGTACAAAAGTTTTTAACTTAAGTTCCCAAATTTTTTACTTTTAATGCAGAAGTTATGCTTATGAATCAAATGAAACCACGTCAATGAATGCTTCAAGGTGGAATTCTTGATCTTAACATGACGTTTGTTTTTATCCCTGAATATAGAGTAAACAGTATTGATCAGCGGTATGCGCTGTCAAAGTACATCTCTAATGCTAAATTTTCAACAGTAATGAAAATAAACTCGTTTCTTTTAAGAGTAGAACTTGAACTATTTTAATTTTGGGGCCCTAGGCCATGGCCTTGTTGGCTTGTACGGTAATCGGGGCCTGCACTTTGCAAAAGACTAGTATGAACGAAAAACGATATTTTAAAGTCAATATTGTAGAAAACGAATTGTTTCTAGCTATGATTATGTGGGAGTTTTCCCGTGCTTTATAGAAAAAGTTTAACTTTTCATGAATAGGTTGCATATCAAGTTTTAGAACTATCAGGTTGTAACGAAAGTTTTCCACCAGATTTGCTTGAGTCAGCTCACGTGGTACCCAGCTTTTGACCTTGTATGTCAAGTTTATGCGATGCTTAACGCGACTAATGGACATGGCACTAAGTCTAACTCTTTTAGCTAGCTCTCGAGTGGATGAATATTTTATCTTCCACGAATACTCGTAGGCGGGCCTCATCAGCATCAGTAGGCAGGCCAGAGCGCTCTGCTTCTTAAATGTCCTAGTCCTCGTTTTTGAACTTTCGGTTCTTCACAGTATCCTATGATACAACAGTAGTACCTTAAGCTGTACACATGATTCGGTGTCATTCTGTAGCTGACTTTTTGCAACAGAACTGAATGATGGTTCAATCTGGTAGCGTGATAGATCCATTTCTGACACCTTATACTTAAACATAGCGATATTATTTTACAGATTTCACAACAGTGGTCTAAAACAAGTCTTTTTCTTTAGAATAACAGAAATCGTTTCGCAAAATATTATCAAAGACACCAACACGAACTGCTATTGCAGGCAATACTTACAGTGGCGGAAAACTTTCGTTACAACCTAATATTTTGAAGTTTCCAATACAGATAATTTATTAAGTGCTCTTTGAATTTCTTGATTCTTTTAAGGGTGTTCTACCCGAAGAGCGATCGCAGTCACTGGACTGTTGTCGTTTTGCCTTAACCACTAAACGAAAATATCTCCACATTTGAGTACAGTACATCCCTGAATTTGGAGTAAAAATATTTTGTTGGTCAGTGTTTTATAATCGATGCGCTCGGCATGGATTTTCTTGTTTACACCCTTTAACGCGCAGTGTTCCCGCTCTGGGAACACCCAACTCTGACAGTTTTGACTGTTGCCAGTCACGAAGAGTAGATTTGATTTCTATCAATAGTTGCGGGTGACAGAGCTCCAGGAGAATCCTTTACTTTAAGCACGTCCTTTCCCGTAAAAAAATTTGTCACTATTATTTTTAACAGCACTGACATCTGCCGAAAAATGGAAGAACGCGAGAACGGCTGGATAGATGGCCCAATGTTGAAAAAAGGGCAGCCGTTGCCATCGCTCGACTTAACTACCAGCAAGATGGCGAACGATCGAAACGTTCATCGCGTGCCACCGATCTAGAGACCCTTTTTGACGGCAGCTGGCTGTGCCCGGCACAGCCAGCTGCCGTCATCTTGCTGGTAGTTAAGTCGAGCGATGGCAACGGCTGCCCTTTTTTCAGCATTGGGAAAGGGTTGCGCCTCGTGGTTAAGCATGCACAAGAGTTGAAGAGGGTCTCGTAATCTATGTCGTTATTTTTTATCTGTATAGGGCACCACTCTTGCAAAATCGTCCAAACCGGAGTTTCCGGCCAAGAATGGAAGCGGCCCGACAGACGACCTCAAAGAAGCCATGCAGATGGACGGGACGCATGATGGGACGCCGATGCCGGACAGCGGTCCGGAAAAGGCCGTGTGCGGAGCCAATGTGAACTGCGGCTTCATCGTGTACGACGACCAGGATAATGTCTTAAACCGGATTTTCTAGTAAGTGCATTTTCAGTAAACGCCATTAATCTGCGCCACGGGTGGGACACGCCCTCCTGGGGGAGGGGGGGTGCGCGCAATGGGTATGAAATTGTAAACTGAAGTTCACAATTGTAAACTAATTATCAAACTATAAGCTAAGTAAAGGGTCCCATTTCGGGGGGGCTGCAGCCCCCTCAGGCTACGCCCCTGGTGTCTGAAGTTTCTCTTCTCTAGCGTGGGAGAGGAGACCGAACCATGGCAGAGTGGACAAAGACACTGAACATGATGAACGGCTGAACTTTGAAGGTCCCCGGGCACGAGCCTATCGCGCGACAATCTAAAGGTCTGGAATGTGGGATTATTTTGTTCCTGATACGTGAAATACTCGTTAGAACTCCTTAAATAGGTCTCCCGCCCCAAGGCACTCCTCCTTAGGCAGATAGCCCTAGAGTAGCTTTGCCTTCATACACAATACTAGATTGGGAGCTGACATGGCAGAGCAGCGGGTGATTACTTAATTTCAAGATTTTCACTTTTACACTTGTAAAAAGAAATAAGATGAATTGGGTCATTCCACGTCAAATCAAACACAAAATTGGAAAAAGTTCCACGGAATCTCCGATTTTCCTCAAATTTTATGTAGATGCTGGATGGCCAAGATAACTACAAATCTAAATTTTGCAGGTTCTACGATAGACATATTAATTATGCAAATTTGCAAGATGCGCAATTTTTCCCGATTTTCTTAAATAACTCCTTATCTGTAGAAGTTACTGAAGTGAAAATTTATTTCTAGGGGAACTTCTTAAGCAGATTCCAAAAATGTTATCAAAATTTGCATATCTTCTATGGTTTATGCATAAGCATTGCATTTGCTAAAAAACGTCATGGATTTTTTCGGCATGTTTGATCAGAAGCACATGTCTGAAATTTTTATGATAAATTGGCACACCGCTGCATCCCAAAAATATTTAATCTTGGCTTTCTGCTCAGAAGCTGAGCAAAAAACTATTAAATTTTCATATGAATTTTCGTATATTGAGTCTAGTAATAAGTTTTTGAAGCACGTGTCAAAGACTATGCAATAACACCTTTTATTCATCAAAATAATCTATTTTCAAACACCAACCCCTATCGGTCTGGTAGCACACGGATGACAGCTGCATAGGATTCATCTTTTGATGCGAAAGGATTAATCTATTGAAAGTTCTACAATTAATTAGAGAAATAAATTATGAAATTTGCAAGTTTTCTGCAAGATATGCCATTTTTTTCACTGAACTTCTTAACTCCTTACATGTAGTAGCTACTGAAGTGAAAATTTGTTTCTAAGGGTAACGTTTTAAGCAGATTCCAAATACGCCATCAAAATTTGCGCATTTTCTATAGTTTATGCATGAGCATTGCATTTGCCAAATCCCATCGTGAATTGTTTTCGGCATGTTTGATCAGAAATGCATGTTTGAAATTTTTATGTTTAGATGGTATGCCACTACATCCCAATAAAATTTAATCTTTGTTTCTGTTCTGCTCCGAAGCTGAGAAAAAAAAATTAAATTTTAATGAGACTTTTCGTTTATTGGGTCTAGTAATAAGTTTTAAAGAGCGTGTCAAAGAAATGAATACGTAATACCTTTTATTCGTCAAAGTAATACCTTTATTCGTCAAAGTAATCTGAATTATCTCCCAGCATCCACCGCCATCGGTCAGCTAGCGCACAGATACCAGCAGCATAGGAATAATCTCTTCATGCGATGAAGTCATCAATGTATTTTCGTACTTCGTCTACTGTGGGGAAGTGCACACAAGACAAGGCATTATTCATAGGCCGAAGGAGCTATGTCAAGGCTATACGCCGGATGCTCAAACATCCCAGCAAGCTTTACTAACTTGTCCTTCACTAGTTTTCGCAACATGAGGCCTTGTATTGCCATAGACCAAGATGATTGGCTGCAAACCTTTGCCAGTAAATGGACGTTTGCGATTGGTTGCCTGCTTCAGTCGCAGCAATTGTCTATAGCGTTCAGCAGTTACACTTTCGCAGGTCTCCAATAGTTTGTAATATAGTACACCCTTCCTATCCCTCCCGACAATGAAAGGCCTCATGTTGCAAAATCGGTCAAGGACAACGTTGGTAAAGTTTGGCAGGGAAGTTTTGGACTTGTTGATTTCGGTCAATGAAAAATACCTTGTCTTCTGCACACTTCCCCATAGTGGACGAAGTACGAAAATCTGTTGGACTTCATCACGTCAAAAGACGAATCCTTCTATGCTGCTGGGATAGGTGAGCTACCTGACCGTTGGCGGTAGGTGCTGGAAAATACGAGAGATTACTTTGACGAATAAAGGTATTATAAGCCGTAAATTGGGTATTCATTTCTTTGACAAGCTCTTCAAAACTCACCAATAGACCCAATATGCGAAAAGTCGCATGAAAATTTAATTTTGCTCAGCTTCTGAGCAGAAAGCAAAGATAAATTTTTTTTGGGATGCGGTGACGTACCATCTTAACAACATAGAATTTTAAACATGCCGAAAAGAATGCGTTTTTTAACAAATGCAGTGTTCATGCATAAACTAAAGGATACGCAAATTTTGATAACATTTTTGGAATTTGCTTAGTTTCCCCTAGAAATGAACTCTCAGTTCAGTAACCTCAACAGATAACGAGTTATTCAAGAAGTTCAGCGAAAAAATCGCGAATCTTGTAGAAAACAAAAAATTTGCATAATTAATATCTCGGCAATTGATTGTAGTAGAACCTGCTAAATTGAGATTTATGGTTATCATCCGTATAAAATTTCGGAAAATCGAAGTTGGTGTGGTGAACTGCACTGTTTGATCTGACATGGGATGACCCATTTAGATATCTAAATAGTTAGGTCATCAACAATAAATAGAACATTGTAACCAAAAGAACACAAAGCAACGTTACATTAAGTCTTTATTGAAATTATCACTTAGCCTAAGAAGTACAGGGCGATTCAAAATTAGAGGGACAAACTTAGAGGAGGTATAAGGTATGGCAAGACGGTTAAAGATCGCATAGCAATGTGAGGTTGGTAGGGATGGGCGCGAGACGAGAAATAGGGCTGTCTCGTCTCGTCTCGCAGTGGTAAACCTGTCTCGTCTCGCAACCACTTTGTCTCGTCTCGCACAGAAATTGCCTGTCTCGTCTCGCGCGAGACGTCTCGCGAGTCTCGCAAAATTAAGGACTGCGAATTTTTACCATATTTTTAGTAACATTAATACTAGTTATTGAAAATTAATATTAATAATAGCAATTAGTTGCATATTGCCATATTAGTACATATATTAGTTACCATATTAACTCGTATAGTTATTTGAAATGATAAAAATTCGGATTTAATCCGTATATATAATGTGACATGACACCGAAAATTTATTTGCGTAACTGCGGAAATGTATTAGGTTGTAACGAAAGTTTCCCGCCACCTCAGATATGATCTCGGCAAACGGTTCGCATTCGCCTGTTTCCTCCTATTTTGTCGAACGATTTTTGGTATTTGAAAATTATGTTTTTGGTCTCTCGCTCCCCATGTTTCTGGGCCGAAGGCTTTGAAAAACTACCAAAACGTTGGTAGAAAATTATAGATGTAGATGGTGATTACTACCCGCATTAAAGGTACTCCTTTCAGGTTCTTTTTCTAACTTTGGAATTTTTTGTTGGCGGAAAACTTTCGTTACAACCTGATAATATTTATGGTTGATGGGAGTTTCATTTGTTTTTGAAAATATATAAAGCTCTGAATTTTGTCAGATATGTTGCAGAACTCAGGGACACATGTTGGGCAAATAAAATTTTGATCTAATTAAACGGCCCCAATGTACGGAATAGTGAATAATTATAGTGAGCGGAATGGTGAATAATTAAAGTGAAGCTTACTTATCCCCCCTCCCGTTTTAGTGTATGAGATATGGGTTTCATATTTAATCGGGGGAACCCGTGTTTAACCTGTTCATTTACACCGGGTACGGGCAACCTTTGGAAGGTTGCGAGCCAAAATTTAGGATGTTAGGGACGTCACTGACCGTATAAGTGGGATTTATATGGGATTTTGATTTGGTTTATATTGTCTATGGCGGTGCTGCCCAACCTTTTTATCGCCGCGACCTGGTCAGCGTTTGATAATAATTTTACCGCGGACTGGTCAGGGGAGGGGGTACGCTGATTGTTTTAATTTAATTGTGCTTAAACATACCTTCAAAATAGTTTCACAAAAATGAATGTAAAATGATTTAAGATTTTATCTCACTAGGAAGCTAAATGAATGAGAACACTGAGCTTATTTCTTTGCAACGAGTCGGTTAGATCCGGAGGTAAGAAGCAATGACACCCAAAGTGTGTTGCTTATGTACAATTCATTCCTTTATTCTGTTATTTTGGTTCTTGTCAGTGCAGAAAATCCCGCTTCACACAGTTAGGTTGTTGGAAATGGCAATAGGGATTTAAAAGACTGGAATTTTAATTCATAGTCTTGAAATATTTAATAAGCAGTAAAATAATGTAAAATAGTCATGATTTTTTTCTGTTACAAAATCTGTTCCGTATAAATTAGCACAAACCCAAAAAACTCGAGACCTCGAGAGAAATGCACGACAGAAAATAAAATGGAAATAATGTAATTTTTCTTGAGCAACCCGGTACCATTTGATCCGCGGACAGGGGGTTGGGGACCACTGGTCTATGGAAATTTGAAATCTTCCACTTGCCGGATAAAATACCCTGGAGGGCCACATCCGGGCCGCGGGCCAGGGTTTGCCGATATGTGATTTACACTATCCAAAAGAAGAGACAACAGAAAGGACTTGTGAGCGTTGGATTTGCGCAATCACTCCAGTAGATCATTCATTTGCGTTCGCATAGCTTGGCTTATGGCGAAAGACAGTGCCGTAAAAATAGAGGCATGGCAGGGCGAATGCCCGGGGCCCCCACATGTAGGGGCCTCAAAATCCATACAACTATTTTCTCAACCTCTTGGATTTTTTATCTTTTATAACGTTTTAGATTTGTCTCGTCCCGCAAAATATTTTCTTTCTCGTCTCGCGTCTCGTCTCTAAAAAAAATGCCTGTCTCGTCTCGCCTCGCGAGACAATGCGAGAACGCGAGACAATGCGAGAATTCTCGCGTCTCGCGTCCATCCCTAGAGGTTGGAAACGCAATCCTCATGGACCTGCTAACAATCACTGTGGAAGAAGTTTTGTGTCCAATTTCTTAACCTTTTACATGCCACTGTTCCAAATTAGGAGCATCGAATTAATAATTTCTTAAAAAATCAATTTTTATCAATATTGACTTGAATGTCTATCATTGAGAAACTAGAACAAAATCGTGTAAATAGAATTTTCATAAATTTTTCGAGCCATCTTGATTCATCCCCCTCCTTTTCAATCTTAATTCATATCTTTACTGAAATCTAAGAGTTAGTGAAAGGTTTATATTTAATGTTTTACTTATTAAACTATCCATTACTATGTTCAGTTTTCGAAACAAATGTAAAACAAATGTAATGACCCATGCTTCCAATTGGAAGCAGCGAAAATTATATTTTCCACATTTAAACGACTAATATTCTTTAAGAAGACAAAAATATGCTAATAACTATGACTGGAGCTCGATGCAATCCTGTAAAAGTTAACGAGATTCATAAACAGTGAGCTCTTTTCAGAGAATTTCATCAATGTAATGAAATAGAATTTGTAAACCAATTTTAGTAAAGTGCTTTCTGTGAAAGATGCATTATTTTCTGAAAGACCATGGTCAGAAAGTTCGCCAATACTGCACTTCTAAAGTGACTGTTAGCAGGTAGATGATGACGACTTTTCAGACTCCGCATTGCTATGCGATTCTGAACAGTCTTGGCGTATCGTAACCCTCGCAGAACTTTGTCAAATTAATTCTGAATCTCCCTGTGTATTACAGCAAGAAAGAACCAGCAGTCGCTGCAGGTTGGTTGACGGAGCACGAGACTAGATCATAACCCTGTAGGTTCAATCCTGGCTCAGCAGTTTTCAGCCAGAGACGGAAGTTAAAAATATCATCCATGGCTTTACAAATCCCATTTTTCCCCGGTAATATGCAAATATGCATCCTTCTGTAATATGCATATTCTTGGTTGTTCCGAATGTAACTAGTCATTTATCTGGACACTCTTTTCAGCTTAGTCATGTTGCGTTAGTTTTAATAAACTAATTATTTGTTCATAATAGTGTTCAATCTTCGCGAGAGTGTATATACGGGATGTCCCAAAAAGGTCTTGAAAAGCTTTAATTCTTTGTCTATTAGAGAAGTAGGCAATGTAAATAGAAAATGGTCAAAATAAGTTAAGGAAAGTTTACGTTGAGTTAAAATTTCCCTGGGAAAATTTTCAATTTCTTTTAATTTGTATACGACCCTTATAAAAAAAGAATTCCCAACTTAGCAAAATGTGCCTCCTGCACTAATGAGGTGATAAAATTTGAGAATGCTGTCTTATGGAGTTTCTGAAATATTCAGATATGTATATGCTGACTTAAACCACTTTTCAATGGCTCTCGAAGAAAGTCATGTCGGATGATGGCGTTTCAGGGGTCGTGGAAAAATGAAATAAATTTTTGAAAAATCTAACATTAAATGTTGGCATTCAAATTAATGTATAGCCCCCGATCATCTGTTTAGATATCCGAAGCGTTTTATGATGAAAGGCTGAAGCTGTGTACCTCGCCACATTATTATATGGGGCACATTTTACAGATTGGGAATTTTTTTTTTGTAAAAGAGTCGTATACAAATTTGAAAGTAACTTTTGGAAGAATACCTACCTTATTTTGAGCATTCTTCAAATTTACATTGCCCACTTATCATTTAAGAATTAAAACGCGTTGCCACCCATTTGGGACATCCTGAACATTAAAGCAGAAACTTCTTAAGCGTAATCTTAAAGGGCTGTTGCAGCTTACTGAAAGTAACTTCGAGAGGTGGGTGTTCTGTTGTAAAACGTTGTCCTGTATGCACTTCTGACAATCTAAGTTTTGCTGTAAAAGGGAGGTAGTTCCAACGATTAAAGTTCGCTAAAAACTGTAAAAAGATGGATCATTCAAACTGAGACGGGCAGCTCACTTTAACGCGTTGACCGCTGCCCGGTATTCCTGTTCTTTCCGTTCGGCCGACTGAAATTCCAATCCAGGTTGAAAGGATGAACAAATGCAAACCTATTTAAAACAGGCAAGAAATTGACGAAACCTAGACGTTTTGAATTTTATGCAAATCCACGCCATATTTTTGGTTTAGTTGATTGAATTGCATAGAAATTGCCTTTTTATAACGGTTGGGCATTCGCCACTACAACGGCACGAAGGTATTGGCTATTCCATTATGGCGGCCAAATGTTGCTCCAGATTCGATAAATTAACCCTACGGACTTGGGCATAGGACGATTATCGATGTAATCCAAAAGAGCTAAATGAAACTTGCCTGTAAGATCGCGCTGCGAGTCGTAATCATTAAATTTACGTTGTGCGCATGCGTACGTTAGTAGACTGCATCGTGATGCGTCGCCAGAGAGCGTATATGTAGCTAATCATTATTAGAGGATGGAGTATTTTCCTTTGAGGCTGGCGCTATTTCGCCAATCTGCCGCTAGTAGACGATTGTCATATATCAAAGTCCGTGGTTAATACCCGGATCAAGTTTCCCAGAACGGTTCTTCAGTCACTACACCACCACCTGGACAGTCTACAGTTATTTTGAACTTTGATACTGTAGGTCTCGGCCACAGACAACTTTCCAGGCTGAAAGTTGAATGCCAGGGTTCAGTGCCGCGTTCTCTGCATATCTTCTATAGTTTATGCATGAGCATTGCATTTGCCAAATCCCATCATGAATTGTTTTCGGCATGTTTGATCAGAAATGCATGTTTCAAATTTTTATGTTTAGATGGTATGCCACTACATCCCAATAAAATTTAATCTTTGTTTCTGTTCTGCTCCGAAGCTGAGCAAAAAAATTAAATTTTAATGACTTTTCGTTTATTGGGTCTAGTAATAAGTTTTAGTGTCAAAGAAATGAATACGTAATACCTTTTATTCGTCAAAGTAATCTCAATTATCTCCCAGCATCCACCGCCATCGGTCAGCTAGCGCACAGATACCAGCAGCATAGGAATAATCTCTTCATGCGATGAAGTCATCAATGTATTTTCGTACTTCGTCTACTGTGGGGAAGTGCACACAAGACAAGGCATTATTCATAGGCCGAAGGAGCTATGCCAGGGCTATACGCCGGATGCTCAAACATCCCAGCAAGCTTTACTAACTTGTCCTTCACTGGTTTTCGCAACATGAGGCCTTGTATTGCCATAGACAAAGTTGATTGGCTGCAAACCTTTGCCAGTAAATGGACGTTTGCGATTGGTTGCCTGCTTCAGTCGCAGCAATTGTCTATAGCGTTCAGCAGTTACACTTTCGCAGGTCTCCAATAGTTTGTAATATAGTACACCCTTCCTATCCCTCCCGACAATGAAAGGTCTCATGTTGCAAAATCGGTCAAGGACAATGTTGGTAAAGTTTGGCAGGAAGTTTTGGACCACCTCGCGTAAACCCCAGACATAGGCCCCCCCCCTCTTCGGACTTTAGACTATTATTGATTTCGGTCAACGAAAAATATCTTGTTTTCTGCACACTTCCCCATAGCAAGGGCAGCTCCAGTGAGGGGGCCATAGGGGCCATGGCCCCCTCCGAAATATTGTTTTACAACTTTAGATTCGCATACTTCACGATTTCACACGTTCAATTTGCATTTTGAACAATTTATAGACCTAAGTAAAAAGTTCGATGGCCCCCTCCGAGAATTCAGTCTGGAGCCGCTCTTGCCCCATAGTGGACGAAGTACGAAAATCTGTTGGACTTCATCACGTCAAAAGACGAATCCTTCTATGCTGCTGGCATCGGTGAGCTACCTGACCGTTGGCGGTAGGTGCTGGAAAATACGAGAGATTACTTTGACGAATAAAGGTATTATAAGCCGTAAATTGGGTATTCATTTCTTTGACAAGCTCTTCAAAACTCCCCAATATGCGAAAAGTCGCATGAAAATTTGATTTTGCTCAGCTTCTGAGCAGAAAGCAAAGATGACTTTTTTTTTGGGATGGGGAGCGGTGGCGTACAATCTTAACATAGAATTTCAAACATGCCGAAAAGAATGCGTTTTTTAGCAAATGCAATGCTCATACATAAACTATAGAGGATACGCAAATTTTGATAACATTTTTGGAATTGGCTTAAAAAGTTGCCCCTAGACTTCTAACCTCTACAGATAACGAGTTATTCAAGAAGTTCAACGAAAAAATGGCGAATCTTGTAGAAAACAAAAAAAAAAAGCATAATTAATATCTCTGCAATTAATTGTCGTAGAACCTGCTAAATTGAGATTTATGGTTATCATCCGTATAAAATTTCGGAAAATCGAAGTTGGTGTGGTGAACTGCACCGTTTGATCTGACATGGGATGACCCATTTAGATATTTGAATAGTTCGGTCATCAACAATAAATAGAACATTGTAACCAAAAGAACACAAAGCAACGTTACATTGAGTCTTTATTGAAATTATCAGTTAGCCTAAGAAGTACAGGGCGATTCAAAATTAGAGGGACAAACTTAGAGGAGGTATAAGGTATGCTAAGACGGTTAAAGATCACATAGCAATGTGAGGTTGGAAACGCAATCCTCATGCACCTGTTAACAATCACTGTGGAAGAAGTGTTGTGTCCAATTTCTTAACCTTTTACAAGCCAATGTTCCCAATTAGGAGCATCGAATTATTCTTAAAAAATGAATTTTTATCAATATTGACTTGAATTTCTATCATTGAGAAATTTTTCGAGCCATCTTGATTCATCCTCCCCCCCCCCCTTTCAATCTTAATTCATATCTTTACTAAAATCTAAGAATTAATGAAAGGTTTATATTTAATGTTTAACTTACTAAACTATCCATCACAATATTCAGTTTTCGAAACAAATGTAAACTTAGTCAGAAATGACCCATGCTCCCAATTGGAAGCGTGTGAAAATTCTATTTTCCACATTTTAAACGACTAATATCCTTTAAGAAGACAAAATATGCTAAAAACATGCGACTGGAGCTCAATGCAATCCTGTAAAAGTTTACGAGATTCATAAACGGTGAGCTCTTTTCCGAGAATTTCATCAATGTAATGAAATAGAATTTGTAAACCAATTTTAGTAAATTGCTTTCTGTGAAAGATGCATTATTTTCTAAAAGACCATGATCAGAAAGTTCGCCAATACTGCACTTCTGAAGTGACTGTTAGCAGGTAGATGATGACGACTTTTCAGACTCCGCATTGCTATGCGATTCCGAACAGTCTTGGCGTATCGTAACCCTCGCAGAACTCTGTCAAATTCTGTATCTCCCTGTGTATTACAGCAAGAAGAACCAGCAGTCGCTGCAGCTTGGTTGACAGAGCACGAGACTAGATCGAAACCCTGTAGGTTCAATCCTGGCCCAGCAGTTTTCAGCCAGAGACGGAAGTTAAAAATATCATCCATGGATTTTCAAATCCAATTTTTCCCTGTAATATGCAAATATGCATCCTTCTGTAATATGCATATTCTTGGTTGTTCCGAATGTAACCGCAGACTCGTCAATCTGGGCACCCTTTTCAGCTTAGTCATGTTGCGTTAGTTTATTAAAACTAATTTGTTCATAATAGTGTTCAATCTTTGCGAGAGTGTATATACGGGATGTCCCAAAAAGGTCTTGAAAAGCTTTAATTCGTTGTCTATTAGAGAAGTAGGCAATGTAAATAGAAAAAATGGTCAAAATAAGTTAAGGAAAGTTTACGTTGAGTTAAAATTTCCCTGGGAAATTTTTAAATTTCTTTTAATTTGTATACGACCCTTATAAAAAATTCCCAACTTGGTAAAATGTGCCTACTGCACTAATGAGGTGATGGCAAAATTTGAGAATGCTGTCCTATGGAGTTTCAGAAATATTCAGATATGTATATGCTGACTTAAACCACTTTTCAATGGCTCTCGAAGAAAGTCATGTCGGATGATGGCGTTTCAGGGATCGTGGAGAAATTAAAGAAAATAATTTTTTGAAAATCAACATTAAATGTTGGCATTCAAATTAATGTATAGCCCCCTGATCATCTGTTTAGATATCCGAAGCGTTTTATGATGAAAGGCTGAAGCTGTGTACCTCGCCACATTAGTATATGGGGCACATTTTACCGATTGGGAATTTTTTTTTGTAAAAGAGTCGTATACAAATTTCGAAAGTAACTTTTGGAAGAATACCAACCTTATTTTGAGCATTGTTCCAATTTACATTGCCCACTTAATTTAAGAATTAAAACGCGTTTACCACCCATTTGGGTCACCCTGTACATTAAAGCAGAAACTTCTTAAGCGTAATCTTCACAAAGGCTGTTGCAGCTTACTGAAAGTAACTTCGAGAGGTGGAGGTTCTGTTGAAAAACATTGTCCTGTATGCACTTCTGACAATCTAAGTTTTGCTGTAAAAGGGAGGTAGTTCCAACGATTAAAGTTTGCTAAAAACTGTAAAAAGATGGCTCATTCAAACTAACGAGACGGGCAGCTCACTTTAACGCGTTGACCGCTGCCCGGTATTCCTGTTCTTTCCGTTCGGCCGACTGAAATTCCAATCCAGGTTGAAAGGATGAACAAATGCAAACCTATGCAAAACAGGCAAATTGACGAAGCCTTGACGTTTTGAATTGCGTGTAAATCCACGCCATATTTTTGGTTAGTTGATTGAATTGCATAGAAATTGCCTTTTTTAATAACGGTTGGGCATTCGCCACTACAATGGCACGAAGGTATTGGCTATTCCATTATGGCGGCCAAATGTTGCTCCCCATTCAATAAATTAACCCTACGGACTTGGACATAGGACGATTATCGATGTAATCCAAAAGAGCTAAATGAAACTTGCCTGTAAGATCGCGCTGGGAGTCGTAATCATTAAATTTACGTTGTGCGCATGCGTACGTTAGTAGACTGCATCGTGATGCGTCGCCAGAGAGCGTGTATGTACCTAATCATTATTAGAGGATGGAGTATTTTCCTTTGAGAGGCTGACACTATTTCGCCAGTCTGCCGCTAGTCGATGATTGTCTTATATCAAAGTCCTTAGTTAATACCCAGACCAAAGTTTCCCAGAATGGTTCTTCAGTCACCACACCACCGCCTGGACAGTCTACAGTTATTTTGAACTTTGATACTGTAGGTCTCGGCCGTACTCAACATTCCAGGCTGAAAGTTGAGTGCCAGGGTTCAGTGCCGCGTTCTACGTGTCAAGTAACGCAAGAGCTAACGACTAGTCCTACATCTCTTTGGTACCTAACGCGATATTTTTACTACAAGATGGCTCCATCGCGAGTTGCATGCACTACCTCCTTCTTGCAGCAAAACCTTCAATTCTATTCTCTCTCATGGGCGTGCTCTGACATTAAGTTCTGCACTATTTTTCTAGCTGTGGCGAATGTGTACCTGGTCACCAATGCACCTTTTTCTTCAACGACCAGTCCCAGAGTATGCTGATATACAGATGCCTGCCGACTGAAGAAACTACGGAAGCACCTGCGACGACAGACTCTCCGGAAAGAGCTGGTCGTAAGGTGGGTGAAAAGACTTGGCCGAGAGTGCTGAATCTGACTAAGCAGTCGGCACGGAAAGAAGCCTTCAAGCTGAGAAGTCGACAAGGACTTGTAGCGGATATCCATGAGCTATGAGAATTCGACAGGAACAGATTCTTAACTTCCGTTTGGTGATGGCGCGAAGTTGTTTTAGTTAATTTTTCAAACTTTCTGAAAGTGTAAAAGTCTGCCTGTTGGTTAAACAGCCTGTAAGTGATAAGACTAATAAAAACAAATGGCGAAGCCAAAACTTGTTGCTTTCTTTCTACATTAAATGTGATTTTTAGAAGCCTGTGTGAACTGATCATGGACAAAGTATTTGGAGCTCGTGACTAGAGTAGCATATATAACGTTTATGGGGAATTTGAGCAGTTTTGTGAAATGTTCTTTGACCAAAAATCGCAGAATTCGCGTGCAGTCGCAAAATTTTCACAAAAAAATTTAAGTTGCGCCAAATTGTTGAGCTTATTTACAAATTGGATTAAGCATTCAAAATACGTAGGTTATAATATTCTTTCAGATACTTAAAGCTTCGGCATAATGCTCGGAGTATGTAATATCCCTTTTAACCCTTTAAGGTGAAACCCTTTCCCAATGCTGAAAAAAGGGCAGTCGTTGCCATCGCTCGACTTAACTACCAGCAAGATGGCGGACGATCGGAAACTTTCATCGCGTGCCACAGATCTAGAGACCCTTTTTTTTTTTTTTTTGACGACAACTGGCTGTGCTTTCTTCGTGACTGGCAACAGTCAAAACGTCAGTTTTGTGATCCCAGAGCGGGATCACTGCGCTTTAAAGGGTTAGCACGTTGACTGTAGGACAAAAATGTATTGGGGGTAAAAGTTGAAATCTTCGGTCAATTTCACAGATAAAATAGTTCTTAACTAGATTCATGCCGATGTCGTGAACAATAATTTCAGATATTTCTCTCAAACTGAATGGTTCCAAAAAATTAATCATAAAACTGATGTAACGAAATTCGGCTTACTCGTGACGATTTCCGGCAGCGAACGTGTTTTAACCCTTCAGCACCTAGTTCCCCCCCCTCAAGAACACTCGTATTTCACAATTTTCGTTGGTCGCAAAATTCGATAAGCATTATTCCACTCTGTTTGAATTTGGCCAACAATTTAATTCGGCCCAGAAAGCTTGGGATGTCGGAGTGACAAATGCAAATCCTTCCCTTTATTCATAGCTAGACGTCAACACTGGTATGGAGGCAATTACAACGGGCACTAGGAAAAACATTTGACGAAAGCAAGTGTACACTCAATGTATTTAATCTTCGTCCACCTAAAATAAGTTCATAATCAATTTTTCTTATGTACCCACATCTAATTCCATGCTCTTCTAGAAACGAGCGGAAACTTCTCGCTTCGAAAGATCGGATTTTGTGCAGCCCCTTTTTATCGATCTTAAAGCACCCTATTGTTTTAATGGAAAAAAAAAATGAACTGCTATCTGGAAAAGCAATTTTAAACGAAGAGACTTCCCCCTTCAAAGCCTGACTGTGACTTTAAATATTATTCGGAGTTAATATTAATTGGTAGCATGGTTTTTAGAGTTAGTCATTCTCACTTGAAATCTAATTTTGTCACGCAATAATTCACTTTTACTCTCTGAAATAAACTGGAGCTGAAAGTAGAACAAAAATTTCTGAATCCACCCGTTCCCCCATTTTTAAGATTTTAAAAGTAGTTTATTGCTTTCTATACTTTTTCATACAAGTTAAAGATCGTCAAAACGGCGTTGATGTTATTGCTTTTTTGTGCTTAACATTGTAATCGTTTGGGATTAATGGTGCAAAAAGTTTTATAGCTGTGTCAAAAATGTTCTTTAGCTCTAGGGCACGCACTGGACGATTGGATCGGCCGCCATCTTGGTGGTAGTTAAATCGTGCGATGGCAACGGCTCCACTCTTTCGACATCTGACAGTCTATCTAGATGTCCTCGTCCTTGAGTATTCAATGTGAATTAAAACAGGCACAATGTCAGAGTTGTGTCCTCACAGCGAGACACAGAGCTTTAAAGGGTTAATTCCTAACTTTTTTCCAGTTGGCTTTTATACACTTGTGCGAGTGACGGGGGGGGGAGGGAGATACATTTTGCTCGCAATTGTAATTGACAAGGTTTTTTTTCTATCCAATTTTATCTTTGGTTTAGAAGAATGTAACGTATTTTACGCTACCTTTTTTGCGCTTTTCATATTTGCTTATCGGTAAAATGCTATTCAGTAAATGAATTAAATCAGTAAATACAGTAAAATTACAACGTATTTAAAAATAATATATCAAGTTTATTTCTTCAACATCAACAAATAAGGAACTGAAATCTGAGGAATAACAGAGATCGCTCGAAGCTTATTTACAATTTACGTGCAACAACAGCGAGTGTATTCGTAAACGCTCAAACAGTGCCACTCGTGCATCAATCTATTGTTTTAGGTGTTCTTTAATGCCCAGTTTTTAAACTCTGACCAGTTGACTTTTGCTTTTAAAGTCAACGGAGTACAGTTAGTCGAAAAGTTGAGTCAACTGAAACAGGAGCCAGTTGATTTAGTTTTCGGTTGTTTGTTGTCCGTTCTTTTCGTACTCATAGGACGCTTTGTGGTAAAAAGAACTCATCACCTAGACAACGAAACAGATAACAAACTGAAATCATTCTTCAAGCCGAATGCAAACAAGGGCCACTAATCAAACCGGTTTCGGTTTTTGCACGAAAACTGGTGGTACGAGTCGATGAGTATACGAAAACGCCCACTAGAGTCTTCACGCAACGTGTCACAAGTCACGCATGTAGTCGCCCCTTGCGAAATGATCACAGTACCGATAACTGTCATTGAGGCATATTATCTTCTGATACGCGCGGCTCATCGTCCGTGCAGGGCACTGGTGAGGTATGCTGATGATCAAGCTCGACAGGGAGGGACACGAGGCAAGTACGAACTGCACTCCAGTCCACGTCAGTTCGGTGTTACGGAGGCAGAAGACCCGTAAGTGAGGTAGCTGGTGTTTGTAGGGCACATCCTGGTCCTCGAACAAAGTGTTGCAGAGGTAGAGCTCTCTCAAGTTCAGCCCGTACATCCACACGGCTCTGAATGTCAGCGCTTCGACCATCGTGCCCTCCAGGTCCAGCTCCCACAGCTTGGCGATCACGGGGTAGTAGGGTTGGAAGTGGAGGTCCACGACTGTGCATCCGGACAGGCAGAGCTTCCTCAGCTTGGGCATCATGGAAGCCATGATGAGAGCGTCCTGTCCCATCAAGTACGAACGGGCGACGTCCAACACCTGGTAAAGAAGAATCTTTCTCATTAAATTGATTTTTAAATTACATTATTTGCAGATATTACCAACACAACCTAAAGTAGAAGGCCAAACCTTTCAATTATATCAGCTATCACATCGATATCCTGTTGCCATACCTAGTAACTACACAGCTTTTCATTCGGAATTATATTTTTTTTAAACTAACTTTCTGGTTGAAATTTATTCAAGAACAGATGCGTTTTAATAATTTATAAAAGTAAAAATATATTTAGCAATTTTTAAATATTACTAATTACATAACAAAGAAATGTACGACAATAAATAAAACGGAAAGGTATTAAAATTTTGTACTACAGATAAATTTGAATGTGTGCGATATCTACCACAAAATTTATGTGGTTTCAACTTTTAAAAATAAACGTCTGTAATAAAGTGGCGTTTTACGTCTAGATGGTGTTCGGCTAACGATGGTATTGGATCCGACAGAAAAATGAGGGTGCAGGTTCTGCTATTAGTACAAAGTTAGGTTTGTTATTTTAAGTGTATGCTTCTGGTGAAAATACCTTGGAGAAAACCAAATAAAAATAGTATTTCAAGTAAAATATGTTTTTTAAATGAAACTGGATGGTAAAAAGAGATAATTTTAAAGCTGTTATTGTACGTCTTCCATTCTCAATCATGTTTGTCGTCATTGTTTTACGTCTAGATGCTGTTGATATAACTCTGGTTCGGGAAAATGAGCATACAGATTCTGCCATTAGTACAAAGTTGGGTTTTAGTTATTTTAAGCATATGCTTCGATGAAAATACCTTTGGAATAAACCAAATAAAAATAGTATTTCAAGTAAAACATGTTTTTTAAATAAACCTGAATGGTAACATGAGATAATTTTAAAGCTGTTATTGTAGTACGTCTCCCATTCTCAATCATATTTGCCCCAGCGGCAGATTCTAGACGCCTCTGTTCGGAAATTATTGCAGCTGAAATGAGGAAATAAATGAGAAAAGGGAGCCTCGTGTCGGAGAGGTTTTTAGCCCCGAGTGTAAGTCTATCGTGATTTCTGAAGTAGATTTTATATATAAAATACTATTCTTCATAAGAAGTGAACCAGGTATAAAATAATTTCTGGTATTTCTTTTGATTTGAAAGTTATTCAATAATTTTTCACAAAACTATAATGGAAAATTTATCTTGCACTCATACTTTTTTGTGCGAATGTAGCCAAAAAAATCCAGGTCTTAAAGGGTTAGACCAATATAACAATGAGGGAATGCAATCCCGATCCTGCGGGATCCCGCATAAATGTTTGCGAGACTACTCCCGCGGGATTCGGACCATAATCCCACGGGATTCAAACTGAGAAATAAATTTTTATTAAAATTTTTCGCCACCTTCCCGATCATCAGCTGACCAAAAATTCTTGCATATGTATGTGTCTTATCTCACAATACATGAATCAATAAAATTTTAAGTTTAATTTTTCTAATTATCCTCCAATGGGAGTGTGAGAAGTTTGAAAAATTTAGATTACAATATTTGATTTAATCTCCAAATGAACAGAAATATTTCATGCTTATTTATTTCTTAGCGATCAATCGCGAATCATAAAAGGTTTACGTTTTATTTTTATTTTAGTTTTTTAAATTCACGCTTCTAACAATCTTACTAGTCTTCCTAGTCTTGATCTAAGTTTAGTAACTCTTTACACATTGCCGTTTTAACATTCTTTTTTAGAAACTCAGAACTAAATATATTATTTTGAATATCGTAATAATTTTCACACTTCTGTAAGTTATTGTATCAATTATCAGAAAACATTAATTATTACTATTAAACTTCATCGTGCGTAAAATCTTACTTTTTCCTATTTTTCTCTGTTGAAATGAATTCTTAACTGAATGAAATGCCAATCCCGCGGGATCAATAAGTCTCAATCCCGAAATCCCGCGAAACGAAAAACAGTGCGGGATTACATTCCCTAATAACAATCATCGTCGTATTCGAAAAGAGCCCAACGAAAAATGCGCTGCGTAAGTAGGAATAATTATGTTTTGTTATTGTGCGCCTGCGTCGACATCCCGTGAAAACTCTTTTCGCTGGAATATTTTCTTTTTTTAAATGCTGACGCCATTTTGCTGGTCTACAAACAGCCGATGCTTGTCTTGCTGATGCTCCAAGATCGTGGATGAGGCCATTACGACAATCTATCCAGTTGATCTTCTACTATAGACGATTTCGGAAAATAAAGATATCATGCATCCAGATAATATCCATAACGTTTCCGTAGATGGAAATAACTTCGCTATGAACATTCACTGTACGCTCATCTTTTGCATGAAGAGTCTTCTAACGGAACGCACTTCACATTTGGCGGCATTCTGAGTTGACGCAGACACATTATACAACTGTTCAAATAACACGCATCGTAAAAATAACGAACGACCTAGAGGTAAAGGCCAAAGGTCAGTGGCGGCTCGTGGGTTATTTAAAGGGAGGTTCACAAAATTAATTTCGAAAATTAAATATGCAGATACGACGCGCTTACAAGTTAAAAGATATTTGCATTTCCAGCAGTTAAAGGAAAACAATACACGTAACTGAAAGAAAACAAGTCATCTCGGATCTTGCATTTCGTCGCTAAGTTTTAGCAAAAATATTGTCTTGATTTTTTCTTTCAAATTTTTTTTTCAAAGGATGACATTGAAAAATGTCGTTGCTGTAGCTCCGAAACACTTATTGGACTCCCATCTTAATTATTGACACTAGTTCGTAAAGAATACTGTAGTGAAAATCTTAAATATTAAGAAAATAATAAGAATATGAAAAAAAAAAGGATTAACTAACCGAACACAACAAGCCAAGAGAGAATCCAGAGGAGATAACCGCAAAAAAAATCTCCTGTGAGCACAATAACTTTGTCCTCTCTCACTCTCTCGGCGTCTTGCCTCAGAGACCGGTTGAAAGGGCCACTCGGGTCGATCGCACGTGCGGGGTAGAATTATCTGCCGGTGGTTTCCGAAATCGTCGGTGGTTAGCTGCCGACTGGGCAGAACCAGTTGTTTGGTTACCGACTGCGCTAACGATTCCGGAGGGTATCGGGAGGTCGTTTAGCCAATCACATGAACCCCTTGACGCTCCTTCCTAAAACTCCACCTCAAGGCGGGGCAGAGTTAACGACTGCGTAAAATTAGCGACGAGCGGAGAATCCAGCTCTCACAGCTGGATTCTCCTCGTTAATTTCTCGCAGTCGTTAACTTTGCCCCGCCTTGAGGTGGAGTTTTAAGGAGGAGCGTCAAGGGGTTCATGTGATTGGCTAAAGACCTCCCGTTTCCCTCCGGAGTTGTTATTGCAGTCGGTAACCAAACAACTGGTTCTGCCCAGTTGGTAGCTAACAACCGACGATTTCGTGAACCACCGGCGGAGAATTCCACCCTAAGATACAGTGCGTTAGCTATAATAAACGCGTTTAATAATAGTGGGGAGTGGGGGAGAGTAAAACTCATGTATTAAATTCACAAAAATCTAGAAGTGTACTTAATATGTATTAAATTCACAAAAATCTAGAAGTGTACTTAGTATATATTTTTTTAATTTAATTTGTTAATGTGTTTATTCTTTAGTTTTTCCTCTGGGGGTTTCACGTGCTCATGTGCTCAAACGGAGGAGCCGCCACTGCCAAAGATTTAAGGTTAAATTCCGTGTTTCCAACGGACACACAGAAATCTGCATCACTGCGTTCGGTGAAGTATCTTGACTTTCCGAAATCGTCTGGTGCATCGATGGAACAGCTGCAAAAGAAAAAAAGCCAAAAATCAACATTTAAAAAAACACACACGCACCTCTATCGTGGAAGCCGTGCAGGACTTGTCCAAAACCATGGAGTCTGGCATGACGAAGCTTGAGTGCCTGAGAGCCAGCACGCGGAGTTCGGCGGGTAAGGTCTCGAGCACGAAAGCGACGGAGGTGCCCGTCCGGGACCTTGCGTAGTTCATGCGGGCGTCGTTGAGCCACAGCACGCGGAGGTGAGGGCAGTTGGCCCGGAGCAACACAGATATGTGTGGCATGTTGAGGTAATGCACCCGCGCGATGCTAAGCCGGAGGTGGGTAACGCAGGAGGGGAGTAAGTTCAGGAGCTTCTCCACCCTCTCCCTGTTCAGCGAGAGGCACTGCGTGTCGACGCGCCGCCAGAAGACGGACCTCCTGGACAGGTAGTACCACTGCTTGCACACCCTGGGGAAAAAAAAAAAAAAAAAGGTGAAGTGATTACAAAATGATTGAATTACCGTAAATACTGCAAAAACGACCCCCCCACCCCAATCTTCAAGGAGACTCGCCATCTATGGAGGCGGATAAACAGTAAAAATTTTAACTATACCGTTCAAGCGACCCCTGTCTTAGAGTGAAGCTGGATTCATACTGTCCGTTCTGAACCGCTAATAGAGATGGCCAATGATTCGATGAGTCGAATCAATGATTCGAATCTTGGTACTGAGTGGCTCAGTCTTTACACTCACTCTCTACTGATTCGAATCTGAAGCCCTCAAGGGAAATACATTCCAAGTGCGAAGGGAAGAAAAACTTATTTTCCCTTTGCCGTTCCCAGGGATTTTCCCTTACTCTTTCAACTCTTTTCGACTCTTTACGACTCCTTTCGGCTCCTTTCGACTCTTTACGACTCTGAGTCGATAGATGATTTGAAACAGTAAATGAGTGGGTGTGGGTGAGTTGGTCACTGAGTTGGTGCAGCAACGAATCTTTACTGATTCAGTGTTTCGCTCTGTTTCGGTGATTGTATACTATCGTTGAGATTCGTTAGTTTTTCGAATCTTCTATCGACTCAGAGTCGAAAGGAGCCGAAAAGAGTTGAAAGGATGTTTCATTTAATTGGAGGGGTTTTTTCGAATCTTCTATCGACTCAGAGTCGAAAGGAGTCGAAAAGAGTTGAAAGGATGTTTCATTTAATTGAAGTTTTTTTTTCGAATCTTTGGTGTTTCATTTCTTGGTTGGTGGTCGGATTTTAAAGTTTTATCTGTCTGTGGGTGTGGAGTGGGTCGAACATCGTTTGCTTTTGGCGGGTGGCATAGGCGTTACTTCCTAAGGGCAAGAGGGGTCAATCTCCCCCCGAAAAAAAAAATTAAGAAAATCCCTCCTTCCAACTTGTCTGAGTGATTTAATATTTGTTTAAAATTTAATGAAACATCCCTTTTCTACTTTTAACTTTAATATATGTCCCCCTGCCCCACCCTCAAAAAAAAAAAAAAAAAAAAAAAACGGAACGTTAAGTTTACATGGTGGCGGATTTTCATGTGAAGGGAAATAGAATGAAATAAAGTTAGGATTGTGCTTGTCACTTTTAATGAAGGATACAGGGGCGGTATTAAGCGCTCTCACAAAAGGACTTTGTAGTAAGCAAAATAACATTTCGCTTTATTGCAGCAGATTTCCTTGTTTTTTTTTTTACCTTGTTTTTCGTTTAAGGGGAATGATTTTATTTTCTTTCGTAATTCAGAGAAATACAAAATAGGGCCTAAGGCAGTGGCGTAGTTAGTGTTATTGACAGTGGCGTAGCCAGGATTTCATTTCGGGGTGGGCTGGGTATCAAATTTAAAGTTCAATTGTAAGCTAAGTAAAGGGTCCCATTTTTTTGTGGGGGGGGCAGCAGCCCCTCAGTAGGACTGGGCCAAAAATCGACATATCGGTTTTATTTCAACATCAAATATCCGATATTCCCATTTTCATTTCAGTGAAATCTCGAATTCGATAAAGGGCAAAAATACAGGCCGGCCAGGGGCGTAGCCAGAATTTTTTTATGGGGGGGGGGGGTTATGATTACTGAAACTCATATATATGTATACGTGTGTATGTTAATGTAGTGAAGAATATAATTTTGTATTGGCAAAAAATTCTTCATGGGGGTTATGACCCCCCTAACCCCCCCCCCCTTGGCTACGCCTCTGAGGCCGGCGATAAGAAAATCCTGAGATCAATACCAGCTTGTGATGCTTTTGCTACTGCTTTCTCTCGGAAAGCTTCTTCTTCTCTCATCGCAGAAAAAACAGCTCCATGGTTTATTAGTCTAATTACCATAATTAATTAACGTATATCTCGGAACCTATCCACCGGAGCGCGTTTTTATTGATTCTCGACCCCCCTAGACTCAACACTCCACCGATACTTAAAATTTCGAATGCTTTGACACCAAACTTAACCTTTTAATCTTACAGGCCCAGGGGGTCATACGAAGCTCCCCTATATTTTCAATTTGGGCATTTTAAACACTAGCCTCCTCCGGCGGCAACTCCAAAGTCTGGAAACCATCCCAGAGCCAATTTCTACATGTTTGCAGTCCTTTTAAGCCTCAATCATGGTTAATTAGTCTAATTACCATCATTAATTAACGTATATCTCGGAAACTATCCATCGGAGCGCGTTTTTATTGATTCTCGACCCCCCCTCTGGGACCCCCATCGATACATAAAATTTCGAATACTTTGACACCAAACTTAACCTTTTAATCTTACAGGCCCAGGGGGTCATACGAAGCTCCCCTGTATTTTCATTTCGGGCAGTTTAAACACTAGTTTTACTGGAGCAAGGAGAGAGAGATGCTAACTGCCCGAGAACTCAGCGGAGAAGAAACACGATGAATGGGTGAAGGGTGTTTAAATAGTACGGCTTTCGGCGCAGAGAGAGGGAAAATTTCTTTAGTTGTTTTATTGATTCAAGATTCGAATCACTGATTCGAATCATCGAAGTAGTGAGTGAGTCGAGATTCGAATCAGTAAAATGAGTCGAACCGCCCATCTCTAACCGCTAAGACGCCGCGATGACGTAACTCAGCAAAGCGGAGGGTATTGCCGTGACGTCACACCTCGCAGGTATATGGCGTTATTTCATTGGTGCATTTACTGCGACTCTGTAAGCTCGCGCACAGGCAGCTATAGTTTCAAAACGGAAACTAACGGTAGGGTTGAGCGAAGTCTCAACGACAAATTGGCCAGTATGAATCCACCTTAAGGGGACACGTTTATTCGGTATTTTAAGAGCAAACTAAACGCACCAGAAAAACAGTAGTAGGAGACGTTTATTAGAGGGGAAGTGCTTTTGCTGTATTTTACGATAACAGGGAGCATACATTTTGTGTAAGCAGGCTTATTTTAATGAGAAGATTAAGGGCTTGGTCTTTATGTTGGAAGCGTAATTTTCAAGTTAAAATACAAAAACATATGGACTTTGCGCTAAAAAGTTTTCGACGAGGAGGGTTTGCGCAATTACATTCGTTATGTTATTGAGGGGTTGTGATAAAACTTTTATGCAAGGAAGGGTCCGATAGGCATATGTCACAAGCGAGAAGATTTAAAGCCATGGCAACGATGGTGGCCTTTGGTAACATCCTCGAATAGCGTCTAGACAGCTGTGCTTGCAAATCAAAGCTCGAAAGCAGAGATGCCAATCCTCAATGAGACTTTTCCGTAGTAATTGTGAATATTTTCGTAGTTTTTGATGTTTGCCCCCCCCCCCTATAGAAATTCTTATGGGCGCCCACCGACAAACTCCAAAAAAAATTTCTAGAGGGGGGCAAATTTCAAACTTTTAACAAATTTAGTTCTGGCTTTGCCATTTGTATACATCATGAGACATTAACCTAAAACTCTAGGGGGGGGGGGGGGGCAAGTGTCCTACCTTCCCCCCCCTTATGGGCGCCCATGGAATCCTTTGTAGTTTGCATCTCTGAAAAGCTATAGTAGGTAAATGGTAGGGATGTAACGGATAGCGATTTTAGCGGATACCGCATATCCGAAGCTCCTTTGGATGCCGGATACGGATATCCGGCACAAAACATGTATTTAGTTATCAAGTGTGGTGTTTTTCATTTTTTTATATAATGACACCAGAACAATAAATTGCAAACATGTTTCACACATCATTAAAGTATTTTTTAATAATTGATTTATGCTTAAAGCAATTGTTGCTTAAAGCAATTTATAACTTAAAGTTCCATTGATTCATAACTTTATAACAGGTCACAGTTTTGTGTCTTCACGGCGAGGACATCACAAGTTGAAGGGTAAAGACAAATGGAACATCTCGACGAGTAGAAAGAGGCACTTTTTGTAAAAAAAAAAAAAAAAAAAAAAAAAAAGAAATTTAACATCATGTATTTTGTTTGAAAATTAAGTTGCAGATGAAATTTCATGAATACTATGAATCATAACGTAAACAATAGTTTTTTAAAATCATTTTTTTAAACCCTTTAAACCTTTGGTGTTCCCACTCTGGGAACACCAAACTCTAACATTTTGACTGTTGCCAGTCACGAAGAATAGATTGGATTTCTATAAAAATAGTTGCGGGTGACATAGCTCTACGAGAATCCTTTACTTTTTAGCACGTCATTTCCCGTCAAAAAATGGTCACGATTCTTTTTAACAGCACTGACATCTGCTGAAAAATGGAACAGCTGGATAGATTGCCCAATGCTGAAAAAAGCGCAGCCGTTCACATCGCTCGACTTAACTACCAGCAAGATGGCGGACGATCGAAATGTTCGTCGCGTGCCGCAGATCTAGAGACCCTTTTTCGACGACAGCTGGCTGTGCGAGGGCCAGGTTTTTTACCAGTTGTAATGTGTATACGCGTCAGAACCCCTTAATACTTTAACACGCGGTGTCCTCGTTGTTAGGACACAACTCTGATATTTTGGCTGTTTTGATTCACGAAGAATAAAATCGATTTCGATTAAATACTTAAGTAGGATATCTATAATGACTGCCCAATGTCGAAAAAGTGCAGTCGTTGCCCTCGCAAGATTTAACTAACAGCAAGATAGCGGTCGATCGAATAGATCATTGAGTGCCAAAGAGCTGAAAAATTTATTTACATATATTTACAATTTTATTACATATGGCTGTGCGCTTGAACAGACAGCTGTGTCAAAAAAGATCTGTGGCACGCGATGAACTATTCGATCGACCCCCATATTGTTGGTATAGTAAATCGAGCAATGACAAGGGCTGCCCATTTTTTTTCAGCAGTGCGCAGTCTATCCAGTTCTTTTTCTATATCAATGCATTTCGATCGTACTGTTACGAATTTTCGGGGTAACCTGCTGTTCTGGGGTTTAAAATAGTTCAAAATTTGTACTAATTTTACGCTTCAAATAGTTAAATTTTGCTTTTTATTGCATCAAAATCGATCAACTAGAACCGGAGATACGGAGGTTTCGGTTTCCGTATTTTTTAGTTTGGGATTTCTAGAAATCTCGAGAAATATTGGTCGTAGGCCTTCGGTAACTTCCATTTTTGGGGATTTATTTTCTGGAGCCAAATTTCGTGATATTTCTTCCAAGAAGTCGCCAAGTTTGGCGACATTTTGGCCATTTGGCGCGATTTTCCCTATGGGGCTTGTAAAGTTGCTTTTTCAGCATTAAAATCACATCACAGCCTAATATTTCTCTTCTATGACGTAATTAAAATTCCCGCTTTATGTGGAATCTTCGAGAAATAGTCTCTTCTGGAAGCTTCTTGTAGCTTCTGCGTCGCCTTTAAATATAAGCTGTCAGAAGACCCAGTTCAGTGTGAGTTAAGTTTGGATCGATGATGCCGCTGTGGACCGCGATTTGCTCAGTGATAAAAGCGATGTTTTCGCGCTTGTTTACGAAGGTGATTTTTAAGTGCTGTGTGTAAATTCTTCATTGCTGTGTCTTAAGGGATTGTGTACGATATCCCTCGTATATTTCCACTGAATTTTGCCTGTGGAAGTGTTTTATGTTGTGTGAGAAATACAGCATTTTTGAGAGCTTCGGTACTGAGTGGACTGTTATAAACGAGCTACTGGCCGTTAGTGCCTTTTCCATCCTGACAAGTGAACTCTTTACTAGAACTTTCTACACGAACTGAACTTTAGAACGACAAACCCAGGAGTAGCAGAGGTTTCAAAAAAATTAACATAAAAAATTAACAGCAAATAAATTAACATCATGTATTTTTAAATTAAGTTGCAGATGAAATGTCATGAGTACAATGAATCATAACGTAAACAACAGTTTTTTAAATAATTTTTTTAACCCTTTAATGCGCAGTGTCCCCACTCTGGGAACACCAAATCTGACGTTTTGACTGTTGCCAGTCACGAAGAATAGATTTGATTTCTATCAAAATACTTGCGGGTGACATAGCTCCACGAGAATCCTTTACATTTTAGCGCGTCATTTCCCGTAAAAAAATGGTCACGATTATTTTTAAAAGCACTGACATCTGCAGAAAAATGGAAGAAATCGAAAACAGCTGGATCGATTGCCCCATGCTGAAAAAAGGGCAGCCGTTGCCATCGCTCGACATAACTACCAGCAAGATGGCGGACGATCGAAACGTTCATCGCGTGCCCCAGATCTAGAGACCCTTTTTTGACGCAGCTGGCTGTGCCGGCACAGCCAGCTAGTTAAAAACTAGTTAACCGATTTGGATGCAACAAAATACAACATTTAACTATTTGTATTCTGTAGAATACAAAATTTAACTATTAGAATACATACAAAATTTAACTAGTTATAGAAGATTAGACTACAAATATTATTAGAATACAGAATTTAACTATAATAGAATACAAAATTTAACTATTTGTATTCTGTTTGTATCTTCTATATCAATATAACTAACACGAATTTTAAACTATTTTAAGCCCCAGGACAGCGGGTTGCCCCGAAAATTTGTAACAATATTTTAGTGATCTTGGACTAGCAGACCACCGTTAATTTAGTGCCCTGCATTTATGTATAGCGACTCATAAATTGAAAAGAAATGCAACCACAAATTACAAATATTGAACAATACGTTGGGGGTATTTCCACGGGGACTGAAGTAACGTTTTCAGCTAGAAATGCAAATATTTTAAATAACTGATTATAGGAACAAATTTTAGATAACTGTTTCAGCTTCAGAATTACTGCGTGTTACGGGAACGTTAACATGGACATAATAGTTTCATTTTCAATGTCATTCAGATAGTTATTTCTAGTGTTACTCTTAACTACCACAGCATTTTAACTACCTTACATTAGTCACAGAACGCAGTTTGCCGAAATGGCCAGTCTATAATTAAACATGAAAAATGTAAATAACCTGTTACTTAATTATGTTCCCATCAAGCATCTCGTAAAACTGCGAACATCCTTAGAAAAATTTAGAAAATACTAGCTGAAGTACCCGTTCTTCGGGAATGAATGGACTTTTTGACATTAATATTTGTTGTGATTACTATTTATTGTAATAAAGAGATATAGCAAAATGGATATCGCGTTATATTGTGTTCAATAATCATGCATACTGAATTTCAAGGCAATCGTTTTTATGGTGCAGAAGGCGATGCGGCGTAGCGCAATCTAGTGGCGAGTTTTAGCAAAACGGATACGGCGAAAATATTCTTCGCATTCAGATATCGATGCATACGAATTTTCATGACGATCGGCTGAATAGTCCTGAAGTTCATGTGTTGACGCGACATCTAGTGTCAAGTTATAGGAAAATGGATCGTGCCAAACTCTTCCCCGTGTTCAAATATCTATGTATACCTATTTCCATAGCGATCATTCGCACAGTCAAGAAGTGATACACTGCAGGGCCATCTAGTGGTTAATTAAAGTAATGATTTGCTACAGCGCCGTCATGTGGCGAGTTATAGGAAAATGGATAACGCCAAAATATTCTCATTGTTCAAATAGCTATGAGTACTGATTTTCATAGCCACCGTTTGAATGGTCAAAAATTTGGCCTGCTGCAGCGTCATCTAGAGGCGAGTTAAAATAATAATGCATTGCAGTGCCACCTAGTGGTGAGTAACATCAAAAGTAAGACAGTTAGAATATATTCTTCGTGCTCAAATGTGTAAGTATAAAAAAATTTATGCCGATCAGTCGAACGGTATAGAAGTTGATGCGTTGCAGCGCTATTTAGCGGTAAGTTACAGCAAATGGATAGTGAAAAATATTCTCCGTGTTCTAATATCCGCGTGTACCAAATTTCATCGAAATTGGTTGGACGATATTCGCATAGCAAACGGCTAAACGGAATAGAATTCGACGTTCTGCTGCGCCAGCTAGTGGCAAGTTAGAGGAAAACGGATAGCATAAAAACCTTCTCCATGATAAGACTTAGGTGAACCAAATTTCATGATGATCGGTGAAACGGTGCTGAGTTTTTCAACCTCCTACACACATACCAACATTCATTTTTATCTATAACCAGTCTTATTATATATACCAGTCTCAAGTAAAATCCAGTTTCAAATCTAAGCCTCGCCAAAGTGCCAGCATACGCCATTTTGCAAGAGTTTTTTCAGGGAATCATTCCAAGCATTGACTTAGCAGCAATCAAAATGGGAAATGGTTCGACCGCCAGGCATATTTTTGAAAAGTGGAATCCCTTAACATAGCCTCATTTTTTAAATTATCAAGTATAACATGTTTTATTCATCGTTACCTCGATGTACTAAATGCGAAGATTTCAATTTTCTGAAATTTGGCGGATTTCCCCCAAGTTAAATCAATGTACTCAATTGGCGAGAATTCTGAAGCTACATCGCTTGAAATGCCCTAATAACTGCATTATTTCTGTACGGATAGTTAAAATTTAATGCTGTATTCTAAGAAAACCTATACACTTGTTTTCAAAAATGCTATTCCCTTAAGCTCTTAGTAAATTGCGCCAAAAAGCCTAAAACTGTGCAAACCGCTAGAACTCTCCTTCTAAAAATCGGCCTATCAGCCATTTTATTTTTCGCCAAACTAAAGAAATTTACATATTAGTCTCGGAAATCTTCGATCCTCATTGTTTTGCGTATAAAACATTTCATTCCTGCTCTCATTTCTTATGCGCACACGATATTATAATTAAAAAATTAACCTTACAAATATAAACTAAAAAAATCATTATTATTATTTTCTTTTCACTTTAAGAATTTAAAACATTTTATTCGGCAAAATCGCCACACATGGCAACCAAGATGCTTATTTCACACACTTTTTTCACTACAGGGGTTACAATTACATAAAGCTTTCTGCGTGGAGAACATAAAATATCTCTTAAATTCCGGGAACGGGTGGACTTTCAAAGTTTTAAAGTGGACTATCTTTTATTCTATATTATTTTACACATCTGTGCCGAATTTCAGGCTGATAGGTCCATTTTTGTGGATTTGTATACGAATCAAATCCACAAACAAACAAACAAGCAAACAGAATTTCATTTTTATTTATAAGGATTGTTTAGAAAAAAAGAAATTTCTTCTGCACGTCACTAATGCCGGAAATTTATGGATCACTGCATCCATCAGTATCAATAGGGCACTGTGAGGAAAACAGCTGGGTGCTAATGGGATAGTGTTCATTTACTGGTCGATTTACTTTATAAATAAATTTTTAAAAAAAATGAACCCGGCGATCTGGTGTTCTTTCCCCTCCACCACACTGATTCCCTCCATCCATGATTCCCTTTCCCCATACTAAACTGGCTGGTGCCGGATTTTAACCTGAATTTTTTGTCTTGGTGCCAGGTTATACACCCGAATTTTTGTTCTTTTTTTAATGGCCCAGTATATATTTTTTAATGAAATGCCGGTACACACACACGCGTCGTTACGCGCGTCGTATACTGGCACTCTTTTTTTTTTTTCAATAATCGAAATGTTTTACTGCGATGGAATTTCGAAGGCGTCACAACAGACTACCAAAAACCCAATCAAACCCGACGCAGCCCAGTTAGATGATCAGTAATCGCGAAATCCTGAGTGGCATCCTCAGTGGTAGCTGGTGGAGGGTATAGAACGCCTGATCGCGCTCCCTACCCTTCTTGTCTCCTCCGAGCAACGGCCGTCCTCAGTGAACGTGCCATCGCTCGGCACTGTGCAAATGTCGTGTGCAGTATTTAAACTCAGCATTGTTGCAGCTACGCACCAACAATGCCAGATTGCTCGAGAGTTGATATCATTCTTGGAAAATGCGTATTGAGCATTGTTGTAGCCATGGATGGACAAGCACACCTGTGGAACCTCTACCATGGCCGAGCGGATAAAAACAAATATGGTAGATGGCTGAAGTGTGAAGGTCCCGGGTTCGGGCCCCTCGATCTAACGGTCTGGAGTTTGGGGCGTTTTTTTTCTAGGTGTAACGTGAATATGCGTTAGAACCACCTTGACCCTTTAAGGCGCAACCCTTTCCAAATGCTGAAAAAAGGGCAACCGTTGTCATCGCTCGACTTAACTACCAGCAAGATGGCGGACGATCGAAACGTTCATCGCGTGCCACAGATCTAGAGACCCTTTTATTGACGCAGCTGGCTGTGCCCGCCCGTCAAAAAAGGGTCTCTAGATCTGTGGCACGTGATGAACGTTTCGATCGTCCGCCATCTTGCTGGTAGTTAAGTCGAGCGATGGCAACGGCTGCCCTTTTCCCAGCATTGGGCAAACTATCCAGCTGTTCTCGCATTCTTCCGTTTTTCAGCAGATGTCAGTGCTGTTAAAAATAATCGTGACCATTTTTTGACGGGAAATGACGTGCTAAAAAGTAAAGGATTCTCGTGGAGCTATGTCACACGCAACAATTTTTATAGAAATCCAATCTATTCTTCGTGACTGGCAGCAGTCAAAACGTCAGAGTTTGGTGTTCCCAGAGTGCGAACACTGCGCGTTAAAGGGTTCATCCTTTAGCACGTGGTGTCCTCCCAGTGAGGACACGACTCTAATATTTTGGCTGTTTTTATTCACGAAGAATAAATTTGATTTCGATTAAATACTTAAGGAGGACATCTATACAGACAGTCCAATGTCGAAAAAGTGCAGCCGTTGTCCTCGCAAGATAGCGGTCAAGCGGACAGCAAGATAGCGGTCGATCGAATCGCCCATTGAGTGCCAAAGTAGCTAAAAAACATTTATGACATAGGTGGCTGTGCGCTTGAACAGACAGCTGTGTCAAAAAAGATCTGTGGCACGCAATGAACTATTCGATCCACCCCCATATTGTTGGTATAGTTAAATCGAGCAATGACAACGGCTGCCCATTTTTTTTTTTTTTTTTTTTTCAGCAGTGCGCAGTCTATCCAGTTGTTCTATATCAATGCATTTCGATCGTAGTCTCCATTTTTCAGAAGTTTCAATGCTGTTAAAAATAATCCTGACAATTTTTAAGTGAAATAATGTGCTAAAAAGTAATGGATACCCGTGAAAATACGTCGTCCTCCAGTATTTTTATAGAAATCAAATTGATTCTTCTGACTGACAACAGTCAAAACAGTCTTGAAAACATAAATATCTTTACACATGTACATAAAAAATGTAAATACTATTAAGTTATTTTTTTATGTGTGCACTACTGGCAGAAGCGAATAAATCTTAACCATGACACATGGTTAATGTAATTTTACATTCTCTGCTCATGGAGAGAATTATTAATGTATCTATAATTGCAGATTATTTTCACAAGGCATACTTTTTTTTATTTATTTAAAAATAAGATAGCTATTTTGATAATATACCTATGATAAATGGGTTAATTTTTTCTAAACAGGTTTAATGCTTTTTTTCTGCTTCAATAATTTAATATCAATTTACATTAAGACATTTTTAGTTTTATTTAAAGTTAAATTACTGTTACAGATTGATAAATAAAAAGTAAATCTCTTAAGTATTTAGTATTACTTTATCACAAGAATGTTCAAAGATAATTTTCCATCCTGTCCCATGCATATTCTAGATAGAACTTTAGAAGTTTATAGCCGGCTATCCGGTAGTTATGATTCGGATATCCGACGGTATTTCGGATATTGAAAAATAAGCCGGATACTTGCCGGATATCTGTTACATCCCTAGTTAATTGTGAAGCTCCTCCTCCGGTTTCACTATACACAGCAAAAGCCACTTATGGCGGCTCGCGCTATTGTATTCTCCTTGTGATCTTACCAGACAATAATATTAGGAGACGAATAAGCTATGGCAGCAGATGTATATAAGTGTCCGCAATCATTTGTAATAGATAGTGTCAGTAATAGGTGGCGCTACAATCAATCAGACTCCCTCTCGTCTGCTCCAAAAGCTTGTTATATATCAATAAAAACACATCTAGAGTAATATTTGCTTCCTACATTATGCTAAAATGTATTTTCTATAATATGTACCGGGTGCGTCAAAATTTCGTGCAAACGTTAAAAAAATACAAAAAATGATGATCAAAAAGTGCGGTTTGCACGAATGGCATTAGAAAGTGGTTGGATTTATTTTTTTAAGGACAAAAAAAAAAAAATAGTTCAAAAAATGACCGATAGGTGGCGTT
The DNA here is from genome assembly GCA_038373885.1 of Cheiracanthium punctorium. Lineage (NCBI taxonomy): Eukaryota > Metazoa > Arthropoda > Arachnida > Araneae > Cheiracanthiidae > Cheiracanthium > Cheiracanthium punctorium. The sequence goes on from JAWZYV010016618.1 coordinate 56,497, forward strand.
GCTATGCAAACACAAGATGATTTAGGCAAATTAGGTTGTCAATAAAACACTTAAATGCACGTGGACTGTTCAATCGATGCCAATATCATGCTGTCGTTACAGGATAAAAAGCTATTATCAAGCTCTTTTATAAGAATGACGAAGCAGCATCAGACGCACTGAGGAAATTTCGCACTGCAAAATAAATCTTTGAAATTATATAAATGTGTTGGTGTTGTATTTCTGCTCATTTTATTTTAATGCATACTTCATTTGCATTAATTTGCTTCACATCTTCGACATCAGCGCCACCTATCGGTCATCTTTGAACTTTTTTTTTTCTTTAAAAAAAAATTCCAACCACTATTTGATGCCATTCGTGCAAATCGCACTTTTTTTATCATCATTTGTTTTTTTTTTTTAATGATTTTTAAAAATTTGCACGAACTTTTGACGCATCCGGTATATTATTATTTATTTTTTATATTATGTATATTATTATTTTTTATAGTATGTATAATATATTTTATAATTGTATCATCGACTCATAAGGAATAATGTTAACATGAGAAGAATGTGCTATTAGCGCACTTCAGGTACCGAACTGACGTTTCATCAAGGTTTCACTTCATCTCCTTCTAACATTAATTCAGAGAGCACACTCAGAGTCTGACTATGACAAGGGCAAGCAGGGCAGCTACCCCGTGCCCCCAGTGAATCGTGGTCCTCAAAATTAATAAACAGCACCACTGTCTACGGCAGAAATACCTGTAAATCGCATTTATGTAAACCTATATGATTGCAGTACATAAAAAACTATTTACGTTTTTTATATGGGTGTAGAGGTATGCATGTGAGACAAAAATTTACAGTTGCCTTGCTTGACGTGGCAGGTGTTTTCATCTTTACTATACAGGGTGTCCCACTGACGTAGGCTTTTATTCCTTAAATATTGATCACAGACATATACAATAAATTAAAAATACAAGTGGTATAGAATTTTTTGGTAGCGACTTCGACGTGTAACGCCATCTCATAGCAGCTTTTGTAACTAAACTGACCATAATAAGTTTACCTAGTTAGAATAAACATACGATTTATTATTATGTTTATGTTAAATGGTATGTATAAGTTAAGAATAAACATACCATTTATTCAGGTATTTGATCTTTGTTTTTGATACTTTAAATTTTGAAATCTGGTTGTTATTTGCTGGCGAGACATCCTGTATTTTATAATATTAAAAATTATAGAGCATTATACATTATAATTAACATTATAATAATTAAAAATAAAATAGCAATATGATACGAAGGTATTTGCTGGAGATATTGTATTTTATAATATTAAAATTATACAGCATTGTATATTATAATTAGCATTACAATAATTAAAAATAATATAGCAATATACTACGGCAGTATTAATATTTAATATTCTTACTGTGCAACTCGTCCCAAATCTCGCAGATTCAAAAAGCTAAAAATTCGTTCCACAGCAAGGTCCGGTAAGTATATACAGCCAGGCTGCAAATCAATGGAATAATCCACCTGAAATAAAGAGAAGAAAGATTTAACCATTTTGAAGTTCTAAGATGTACAATTAACTCTTTGAAGAGCAAGCATTTTCCCATCAATACTGTTGCAGTAAACTCTGCTAGTTTCTCGGTAAAGTCCGGTAGGTGTAGAAAGTTCTAGAAAAAAGTCCACTTGTCAGGATGGAACACAAACTTTATTTCTTCTAGAAATTCGTCGAACAATCAGCTGGACAAAGTTCACAAGCACAAGCAGTCAGTAACGTGCTTTTAACAGTCCGCTTTGTACATAAGCTTTTACCAATGCTGTATTTCTCACACTAACAGTCGTATTCACGAAACGGCTAGTAACCGCCTGATTATGAAACTAACGTTTGACCGTTACTTGCTGGTAACACACCGGTAACCTCAGAACGGTATTCACCAACTATTTAAAACCACTGGTTTCCTGACCAACGTTTGACCACTGATTAACTTGTACTTGTGCATTCTGCTTTGTAAGCTCGTCTGTGATTGGCCAACTAGCTGATTGCCGACCCTTCACTTCACCCCTCTTCGCGAACGCTCCAAAATAGTTGAAAATAAGCAGGAGTGTAATGTGTTTTCATGTATTTTTATAATCACAAATACTTCAATTATTTATTTCGGAGATTTCTGCTGAATTTTTTGTAATTAAAAACTGATATTTTATTTATATACTCCTACGAATTTAAAAGATATATTGATTTTAAAAGATAATTTTTAAAGGTATTCGAAGGTTTCCTATTTTTATTTTTTAATGTATCTGACAGACAAAAACAGTACGATTGTTTAAAAATTTGTGAATACATACTTAAGAGCTTACTCTGGGGATATTTTATTTGTTTTACTGTAGGAGATGGTATGGTTTTTTTTTTTTTTTTTTTTTTTTTTTTTTGAGTATCAATAATTAAAATTTCAAATGCATAAAAAAACAAATATTTTTACAATGTTTTAATACAATTGTAATAATTCTAATGTTGAAACCTACTGGTGACCATACTTTAATCACAAAAATATGGATCATAGAGCAGCTCTGCAATTTTTTGTAATTTTATACAGTAAAGGGTAAATATATACGTGAATATTAAAATGTGATTGTGCTGAGATGGTTCTGCTTAAATAATGATTTATGAGGTAGCCATTACTCAATTTTTAACTGAAGTTATAAACTAGGCTGTCTCTTGATTTTTCATATCAAGGACTAGAAATTTTTGGGCCCTTCCCCCCCCCCCCAAAAAAAAAGGGAATTGCAGATCTCCACTCGAAATTGCAAGTTTTTTCCCACAATAAAGACATTTTAATCACTCTGTAGTCAGACATTAAAAATAAGATTTTTTTTTTTTCATGTGATTAATTTATGAGTAATAACTTAGCACGAAGTGTAGAACTTATTTAAATAAACCAGGAACGGGGAAAAAGAGTATTCAATTTAAATATTAATAGTGAATAATGCCTCTGATGTATTTTTATTAATGGAATAATGCAAAAATCAAGAATTATATTAGTTATTTTATCGGATGTATGTAAATAAATATTTAATACTATAAGCTTAAAACAGACTCTGTTAAAATTTACATTTACTTCCCCCTTGAAACAGATAAAACAAATGTCAATGAATTTTTGTCTCAAAGCTACATGTTCTTCTTTTGCAAAATCGTAGGCAAATAAAAATTGGGAGGGGATGGGGGGTATGTAGCGCTGAAATTTTTTTTACCTATAGTTGAACTGCAGAATCAATGCAAATAAAAAAACTACTAATTTCATTGACTAAAATTTCGGGGGAGGGTGGGAAATCAATTAAAGGAATTTTAGAAAGGGGACTAATTAAAGAAACCTGTTCCAGCCCAGCTAACCCCTGCTAATTCAAATGGCTTTGTCTATTAAATTTTGCAATGCTCTTGCTGGGAAAAAAATAAAAAATTAATAAAATTATTTCTTTTTTTCTGACAGGATTGGGATCATGATTGATTTTGATGGTATTGTAGTATAATGTCGAATTTATACACCTAATTAAAATGGTTAAGTACTTCATCCCAGAGGGCCTTACTTTTTTAGAAATAAAAAAAAGAGATGTTAAAAAAAAAAGGGGGGGGGTGAGAGAGCAAGAAGTGAAACTTTGGCCGCAGCGAGGCCAGAACCCTGGAACTACTGCTTGCCAATCGCTCGCTTTACCGCTGCGCCATAATTTCATTGACACCGTTGCTGTAAATTTAAAACATTTCCTTTATTGCCTGTTTACCGTTTACTTACTTTGATGGTAATGTATTGGAAAATCCTTGACACACAAGTCTTCTAAACCGTTTACTTTCACCTCACACATAAATTTTGCAAATCTATCAATAAATTCTAAAATTTCCATATCTTCTGTCTTCAACAGCGCTGTAGTCCGCCATGTTTGTAAACAGATTAGAGCCTCACAGCGCATGCGTCGAATGTAACAGGCCGGTAACCACCCGAATTCGGCTGGTTACATTCGTCTGTTAAAAACGAGATGTAACCAGCCGATTTGGCCTTGTGAATACCATTTTTTTTTTAACCATCCGATTCTATGGTAATCCGGCTGTTACCAGCTGGTAGAAAGTTTCGTGAATACGGGTGTAAGGGCTGTATTCTCCAAACTTTAAACCCTGGAGTTAACCCAGCAAAGCGAGCCACTTCAAGGGTTAGTGAGAAAATGGTATTCACGGCGCCATATCCAAGGGTTAACTCCAGTGGCGGCCCGTGGTCAAAACTGTTAGTGCAGCCGGAAGCATATGAGCCTCCCCCCCCCCCTCCTCCTCCGGACAGGAATGGAAAATCTTTGTTATTGAATTCGAAATCTGGCGGATTAAGCCCTCACCGAGGGAAAAAAAAAAGAAATTACACAAAAAATGTAAGAGATCCTATTTTACTTCCATAAAATGTAGGGATGGACGCGAGACGACTTTTTGCGAGACGAGACAGAGATTTACAGCATTTTTGCGAGACGAGACACACATTTTTAACATTACGATATAGGGATTTTTGCGAGACGAGACAAGCTTTTAGGCTATTTTGCGAGACGCGAGACGCTTATTTTTCGTCTCGCGTCCATCCCTAATAAAATGGACATAAATTTCAAGCAGCCGCTCTTATCCTTAAAATTGCATATTGCATTAATCTGTGTCTGATTCGAAGTTTCCTTAGAATTTTCTTTTGTAACGATAACTTGAGAAGAAGAAAAAAGAAAAAAAAAAAAGAAAAAGAAACGTACTTATTTTTTATAAGTCAAATCAATTCTCCTTTCTTTTAAACTTGCGAATCAGTCAGTGATGCCCTCATAAAAAGGCGTTGTTTTAATTCAGATATCAATAATTTTAAAAGCTCTTTAAAATTTCCCATGTTTAAAGAATTTTCTCGCTCGCCATGTCCTCTAAATGTTAGTTCTTGCTTACTTAAAAACAATACTGCTTTGATGGGTCATTGTCCATTCATAAGCGTCTATTCAGGTTTACCTTCTTGATAAATTCAGCAATATAAAGTCGAGAGTTTGCCGAACATATATTCTCCTTACCCCCTCCCTCACTTCTCGAGCCAATCAGTGGGTCGAATTCACCGCGCTCTTTCAAGTGCTGCCGACGTTTCAAAATCTTTGATGAGCTGAGTCTTAGCTGCGTATCCCCATTATAGCCTATGCCGGAGGGACTGTTTACGTAATCGTTGTCATGGCAACGGTGCTGCCAATTTTCTTATCAGCGCTCTGGGCTGAACCAAAGATTTTCCCAATTGAATTGCGGGAAGATTAAAGTGCTTTTTTTCTGAATAAGCGATCCGGCCACTATACGTTTTTTTTTTTTTTTTTTTTTGAGATTTTTTTTAATTTACCGTAGGAATTCCATAATTCTATTCTGAATTTAGGAAAATTAGTAGAATAAATTATTTTAAAGTATGTGCTGATAATTTCAAGTGCAGCCCGGCTGTACTTGCTGTATCCCACGAGCCGCCACTGGTTAACTCAACATATGACCCTGACTCCAAGTGCAAATTCTAACCCCGCAATTTCGGAGGGTTGACTCCGGTTTGTAAACATGGCGGATTCGAGGGTAGTTTTTATATATTTTATTAAGAATCTCGAAAATTTGCAAATACTTGAATATTTTGTGCTTTGAGAGACGAAAACTGTTGTGGAAACCACCCAGCAAGCTATAAAAGTAGCCAAATGTGAAAAGAAATCTTTGTACAATGGCTTCAAAAACTCTGTAGAATGACTATATTTTTTTTTCTGTAGAGATTGCAGGCGCCATCTATCGGATTTATCTTGGTTTACTTGTTTGACGTTACTTTCTCCAATCCCTCTTTTTTTCTGATTTAATGCTTATTTTTTTTTATTTAATTATTTTTTGTTGAAAATAAATAAGTAAATTCTGATCTTTCCTATTTATTTTCTTTTCTCTATTTACTCCACAGATGACGGGCAATTTGGGCAGAGCACTGCTGATCTACTTTTTTTTTTTTTTTTGTAAGAAGAGACGGGAGAAAAATATTTTTAGGTGTAAAAGATTGAAAAAAATTAATAAAAATCTTGTTAAGAGGTTAAACATTTTTGCTTAGTATTTGTCTGTTATAAAAATATGAAAATTCCTAAATTTGAAAAGATTATAACAGACATGAAATTATATTTATAAAAAATAATGGATGCAATTTTGTTTTAATGTTTAATCAGTTTTTTTTTCAATACAGATAAATTAATTTTCAAATTTTAATGTGCATTTTGCATAAAAACAAATTAAATATCACAAAGGAAGTGTGTGTGGTGGGAGCTGGGTTCGATCTCACGAACATTAAACCTAGCCCACCCTCTTCATGGAATCATTACTCTGACCAATCACAGACGCGCTTTCAAAGCTGGGTGAGACAACTCCAGAGTAAAGTAACCCTGGGTGGAAATAAGTTGGTGAATACAGTTTCCGAGTTGTCTCCGAGAGAATGGGTGATTGATGATCACAATCAATCACCCAACTCTCGGATCATGGCGGGCTACTCACAGTTTGGTGAATACGGTCCTAAATAAAACACTTCCACAGGTAAAAATTCAGTGGAAATATACAAGGGGTTTCGAAAACAGTCCCTCAAGACTCAGCGATGAAGAATTTACACACAGCACTTTAAAATCAGCTTCGAAAAGCAAGCGAAAACACCGCTTCTATAGAGTCAATAAACAGCAAACAGAGCAAAGCACCGTATTCATGGGAAACTCGATACACATTAACTGAGGTTGTCGGTCATACCTTTATTTATAGGTGACGAAGAAGCTACAAGGAGCTTCTAGAAGAATGTATCACTCGAAGATTCCACATAAAGCGGGACTTTCGATTACGTCATAGAAGAGAAATATTACGCTATTATGCAATTAATGCAGAAAAACTAACTTTACAAGCCCCATTGTGAAAATCGCGCCAAATGACCAAAATGTTGCCAAGGTTTGAGACTTTTGGCGTCAAAAATAAGTCCCCAAAAATGAAGTTCGCGAGGGCCTAGGACCAATATTTCTCCAGATTTCTAGAAATGCCATACTAATCAATGAGGGAACCCAAACTTCCGTATCTCCGGTTCTAGATGACCGGTTTTGATGCAACAAAAGGCAAAATTTAACTATTTCACGCGTAGAATACAAATTTTAAACTATTTTGAACCCCAGAACAGCGGGTTGCTCCGAGAATTCGTAACAATACAGAGGACCAGCTGGATAGACCGCCCAACGCTGAAAAAGTGCAGCTGTTGCCATCCATCCATTTAATCACCAACAACAGGGCGACACACCGAACAGCCCATCTGGCGCCACAGAACTAGAGAAGTGTTCTGTCACAGCTCGTTGTGTAAGAACACAGCTTTGCCGTCAAAAAAAGGGATGTGCGCGAGCACAGTCAGCTGTCGTCAAAAAAGGGGTCTCTAGATCTGTGGCACGCTATGAACGTTTCGATCGTCCGCCATCTTGCTGGTAGTTAAGTCGAACGATGGCAACGGCTGCCCTTTTTTTCAGCATTGGGAAAGGGTTGAGCCTCAAATGGTTAATTTATCTCTTAGACATAAGTGGGCAGTGTAAATTGAAAAAAAAATGTTCAAAATAAGGTCGGAAAAAAAAGATTACGCTGCGAAAAAAAATTCCTCTCGTTCATTTTCAAAAAGTTTAGTTTTAAAATTTGTATACGACCCGCGTAAAAAATACCGAGTTAGTAAAATGTCGCCCATTCTCTCATGAGGCAATGTACAAATTTTAAAATCTATATCCTAAAAAGTGTGAGTGATGCATATAAGATAAATACTATGCTAACTCAAACTTCTTTTCAAATGGCTCTCGAAAGGAAAAAAAAAGACACGCCAGTTGATTGCGGTTCAGGGGTCGTAGAAGAATTAGGAAGAAAAACACATTTTTATCTCTATCAAAAAAAGTTTGCATTCCAATTCATGTAGTCCCTTGCCATCGTTGTCATCTCTGAGACGTTTTATGATGAAAGCCTGAAAATTTGTTCATCACCTAGTAAATGTATGGGGCACATTTAACTTTGCTGTATAAGTTTGCCGTCTTTTAGAATATTGCCAGCGAACTTTTTGTTGGAAAAATTTTTATCTATAAATCACAACAACAAACAGAATTAAGTATATGAAGCGATTTAAAGTTAGTTACTTTTTGAGCATTCGGCTTCGAAATGTACCATATACAAAAGCAAATTTGTACTGACTAATGTTTATTTACCAATTAAGCCTATTTTCAGGTGTTTGTGCAAGTACATTTTTAGTGGGCAAATCTGTATAGTTTTATTTTGAAAATAAACATAGTTTAAAAAAAAAAAAAAAAAAAAAAAAAAAACTAAAAAACACGCTTTAGTGATAAATTGAACTAACTAAAAAGTGAAAATAATTCTTAATATAGAAATAAATTATTGGACGAAAAATAGTCTTATTGTGAAAAAAGTGTGGTGCGCTTTGTGCTATAGTTTTGTATAATTTTTGTACTAATCGTACCGATCGAATATTCTCAAGAACAACTGATATATGGAGCTCCCCACACTTTTTTCACAATAACACTATTTCTATATTAAGAATTATTTTTCACGTTTTAGTTAGTTCAATTTATCACTAAAGCGTGTTTTTAGTTTTTTTAAACTATATTTTGTTTTTCACTTCTTAGTTCGATTTGCGATAAAAGCGTGTGTAATAGTTTTTTTTTTTTTTATACATCTAGGCATACTTCGAAGTTCTATTTATTTATCAATTGATAAATAAAATGTCAAGTGCGCAAAATTACGATGCCACAGTGTTTTTATCACTCTGCAGCTCTTTTATAAATAATATATTTTAAAACATAGAAGCTGCCTTAAAAGTTCTGAAACCACTCAATATTTGAACTGCAGACGTATGTAAATTCATAACTGCAACGCTCTACCATTCATTTCAAACTGCAGTCAAGTGCATCCGAACTAATTGCAAAAATATGTCCCTAACAATTTGGAAAACTTCTGTAAAATTGCTTAGTCTTAATAATTTGCTGACTACATAAATGCATGATAAAAACATCAGTGACTTTAATTTGCAATTGTTAGCATGTCTTCAACAACATAATTTTATTTACTTAACAAATTTTTATGTTGTACTAAAAAAGAATAATATACAATATTGAGGTAAAATTTTTAGATTTGCCATCTGGATTCCAAAAACGTAACTATCCAAGCATACCATTGAATACAGTTACGAATAGCGGAAAAAGTTCTACTCCATTGTGCTGAGCCGAGTGCCGAAATGGTACGCATGCGTAGATCGCGCGCTTTCTCCTTCTCTCTCGTTCTCACGCAAAAGACCTCTAAGAAAATGACTAATCCTGACGATCCTAATCAGGATAATGGGATAAACTTATCAAATTATTGTATTGTCATCGGCCCTTGATAAGTCTACAAAGTTTAAATTAAATCTGACCATTTAAAGTAGGTCAAAACCGAGTTCAAGGGAGTCGGTTACAAACAAACATACACGTGAAACTAATAAAAGCGTGTTAATAATGCTTTCTCATGTGGGGAAAAAAAAAAAAAACCCTTCAAAACTTTTTTTTAATTATTTCTCATTACATGTTAATTTTTCGTATATTTAAATAGCTCCTTTATTGTGAATAAGAAAAGTTCGAAGTTTATAATTAGATCTCTTAATGCTTCTTTTTTTTATCTTTTTAAATATTAACAAAAATATATGAAAGGTAAAAAAAATCCACGGTTCACAGAAAAATATGCACAGTGGCGTAGCGAGCAGAATTGGTGTCCGTGTCACAACACCTGGTTTTTTTGGGGGGGGAGGGGCAGCTCCAGGCCCCAAACTAGAAGGGGGGGGGGGAGTGCCCCCCCCAAAAAACGCTCACAAATTCAATTAAACTTTGCATAATTAGATGCCTAGTTGGCAAACTAGTTAAAAAAAATTAACGAAAACTATAATTTACACTTTATTTCTGGTACACTTGGCAAAATTACACAAACCCGCATATTCAGTGCCTTATCCATTTGCCTGCCTGAACGTCTGCATGGATAACTCATTTTTTTGTTTAGTATCATGGCAAGCCTGCACGAGGCCTACCAGGGGGAGCCTTGGGAGGACTTTTAAAGGAGTTTTAACGCGTATAATTCAAGTTACATCTCGAGAAAACCGCCCTAAAATCCAGACCGTTAGATCGACAGCCGCGCAGTCGGCCCAAACACGGGACCTTTAATGTCTACCACGTTCAATGTCTTATCCACTCGGCCACGGTGGTGACCACTTCAGGAATCACTCACTAAATGATTTTTGTACATATGACAAAAGAAAAACACTTATTTTTACAAAAAAAAAAAAAAAACCTGTGCGCAACTACCTACATAAACATGTTAAGAATTTCGAAACATACATTTTCACAACTTAAAAAAAGCATTTGTGATAAAACTGATAAGAATTTTTTTAAATTTATTAGATCTAAAATATCAGATCTCATGTTGGACTACTAAAATCGATTTCAAAATCCACTCGTCAAAAAAAGTCTCTAGATCAGTGTCACACGATGAACGTTTCGATCGTCCGCCATCTTGCTGGTAGTTAAGTCGAGCGATGGCAACGGCTGCCCTTTTTTCAGCATTGGGCAATCTATCCAGCTGTTCTCGCGTTCTTCCATTTTTCAGCAGATGCCAGCGCTGTTAAAAATAATCGTGAGAATTTTTTTAAGGTAAATGACATGCTAAAAAGTAAAGGATTCTCGTGCAGCTATGTCACCCGCAACTATTTTTATAGAAATCAAATCTATTCTTCGTGAGTGGCAACAGTCAAAACGTCAGACTTTGGTGTTCCCAGAGCGGGAACACTGCGCGTTAAAGGGTTCTAAATCGTATTTACGATACGTCACGAGAAAACCGTCCAAAACTACAGACCTTTAGATCGACAGCCGCGCGGTAAACCAGAACCGCGGACCTTCACGATTCAGCCACCTACTACATTTCGCCATAATAGAGGAAAACTTAGTTCACTGGTACAGTTGCTAATAAGTAAGGTCAAATACATTTTCAACGCTTGAAAATTGTATGATTGTATACTATAGTGCTGCAATTAAAGAGTTTATGTCAGAAGGGTAAAACCTTGATTAGGGCGTGATCAGGGCCTTAACCAATGGGGTGCGAAAGGGGCAAGTGCCCCAGGCGCTACGGTTCCACTGGAAGTGGCAGATAATCGAGGTTTACCCCGGGTGAAGTAAAATTCTAGTTGCGGCAATGCACTGATCGCAAACTTAATTTATAGGAAGCCCTGCAAAGTGCTTCACTCCCCCCCCCCCCAAAAGAGATTGCTAGTGTTTTAGTCCTAAGAAAAAAAGTGGGGGGATGCTCACGAAATTTAACCTACACTTATCGGATTCATTAATTGTAATTATTCCTTAAACAACCAATAAAACTAATTTAACCATCATTTGTTTATTAATTAATTAAATTGAACTCATTGCTAAATTATTGATTACTTGTTAATAATCTAAAATATGTCTTTTGGATCAACCGTGTAAGCTACTTAATTTGTTGTTGCAAACATGTAATCGGATTTGTGTGCTTGGCTCGAAGCCCTCTTAAAATCCTCGTCAAAAGAACAGCACAAGGGGGAGTGGTGCCCTCCGTTGGGGTTTTTGTAAGGGGTCCTAACCCGTATTCACGCTAAGTTTCGGAGAAAACCACGGAAAACTGCGAACTGTTACGGACGCGCCATCGGAGCTACTTAATTTTTTCCATTTACATTTGTCAACAATCCAATGTTGTTGTAGTTATTGTAAACACATATAGCGGATTTGTGTGCTTGGCTCGAAGCCCGGTTATAAATCCTCGTCAGAAAGACAACACAAGAGGGGGTGCCCTCCATGGAGGTCTTTCTAAGGGGTCCTAACCTGTATCTAGGCAAAGTTTCGGAGAGAACCACGGAAAACTCCGAACGGTTAGATCGACAGACGCGCAATGGGACCCGAACCCTCGACCTTCACACTTAGCCCGTCTACCATTTCTAGTTTTATAACCACCGTGCCGTGGTGAGGCAACAATCCAATGTCAAAGTGACAGATTTTCTTTTGGATTGGTACGTGACTATTCGCTACCCCGATTTTTGTCACTTTTTCGGAAAGACATTTTTTTACCAAGAGTGCGTTCGGAAAGATTATAATCTGTTCTATTCTCATGGATATGTTTTCACTACTGAAGTGTTTAAGAAACCCTTTCAATCCCATTTGTAAAGTCGATTCAAACACTCAAAAGTTTCCTTTTGATTTTTATACCGATGTACTTGCTCTCGCGCGAACAAAAAAAAAATTTAATTTCTTCACAGAATTAAAAAAAACCTTGTAAATGAGCGTCCCCCCTGAGAATAAAAAGTGGGGGGACGTATGGGCTGAAGTGAAAGAGTAGGGGGACGGCATCCCCCCGCGACTACACCACTGACTTTAAATAACTAAAATGATCATATATTACTTAGCCCCTCCCAGAAGCATGCACATTGGTTTAGACTAAAATTTTGATTTATAGTACATTTTAATTGGATGAAATAAGCTCTTTTAAAAATTTAGCCCCTCCCAAAAAACATTTCTGGATCTGCCTGTAATATACCTATTGTCCAATGTTTTAAAGTATGCCAAAAAAAAAAAAAAAAAAAGTATGCACATAAAATATACGTGAAATAAAAAAAAATACTTTAATTGCCGCTGAAATTTTTGTGCTCACACCAGGAATGGTGGTGTGTGTGTGTGGGGGGGGTTACAGGCAGTTGCATAACCTTCCCACTCCCCAATAATACCATAGAACTGTACTATATTCATGTACTATTACTCAATGTGTAAAATGTGCAACCCTGCTTATGCCACACACATGCAGTCAATGGACATTTTGCATGTGCCGTAATTGGAGGTATTTTGATTCACCACGTGCTATTGTTTATGAAAGTACTGCGGTTTCAGCTAATAAAATATATTTAGCACCTTTTTCTAAACATTATAATTAGTCAAAAAGAAGCTATACTAATCGTTATCAAATAAGAACTTTCTATAAAATAATTTTCTTTGCAATAGAGATTTTGTTTAATATAACACTTGCTTCACATTTTTAATAACATATTTAATCATTTAAAGTACAAAATAGTTCAAATTAATCCTGTGCGGAACTATTTAAATAGTCTAAGAGCAGTGGTTCCCAACCTGTTTTTAATCGCGAACCCTTTCAGATTTTTCAAAAATGTTCGCGACCCCCCCCCCCTCCACTTCCATGTTTGACCAATAAGACAAAAAAAAATGAATAATGAAAGATATATATCTTGGGATTTAAAAATGATTATCTTTTTATTCCGTACTGATTATTATTAGGATGACTGAGGTTGTATTTGGCTGACAAGTTATGTTATCCTTGGCTGAATATTGTTCAAAGCCAACCGCGTCTTCAACATCTAATTTATTACTGGCTTTTGTCTTAATCTGCAAAAGAGTTTTAAATTCAACTTCACGCATGTAAGTGGATGCAAATGGCACTAACATTTGAAGCGAAAGCTTAGAAATTATCGGATATGAGTGACGCATAGCACACCAAAATTGAATGAAAGATTTTTCTTGGTATAAATCACGTGCTGTGGAGTCATTTTGCCAATTCAAAAATTCGTCCTGCTCTTCATCAGGAAGATCGGCGACATCTAAAGATCTGTGAAGTGGATTTCGCACTAATGCCGCCTCTTGTGAGCTCTGGGATATATCTTTGAATTTCAGATTTAAGAGCTTCAAGGTGGTTAATAATTTCTCACCTTAAATTAACTGTAATTTCTATTTCCGATACTTCTGCCTTAGTGCACACGTTTTCAAAATGGGTTAACACTCCTAGATACTCTTTACGACACCAGTTTTTGTAGATTTGATACAAGCGCCCTGATGAGAAAAAGGATTTTTACTTTACAAAGAGAAAAGGGAGAAAGCGTGTCTCATGGCAGAGAACTGTGGAGATATTTGCCATTCATTTCCTACGGCGACCCCCTAGAAAAGGCATGGCGACCCACTTGGGGGTCGCGACCCTCCGGTTGGGAACCACTGGTCTAAGAGCAATAAGGTAATAATTTTAGAACATTGATATTCCCTTTATTTACGAAGTTTTTTGAAGCGAAATGCTATACCATCCCTTTCTAAAACTTCATTTAAACATCCTGAAAGCATGGGCGCCGGCAGAATATTTCCCGGAGGGGGGGGGGGGGCAAAGACTACTTCAACGTATGGTTACCATGTTGGAAAGAGCAAAAAAGCAAGGAAAAACACTGCATACAAAAATCCAGGGGGGGGGGGGCATTGCCTCCCTTGCCCTATGCCTGAAAGTAAATAAGTTACACTGAGTTGTTCCGAGTAATTTAAATGAAGAAGAAATTATTATAAATAGTAAATCAGTGCATTTCAATAGAAACGGGCAAGCGTAAATACCACCAAGAGACGAATTTTAGCCCCCGAACATGCAAAAGGTCCATTCACCGTTCCGTTCTCCGAATATACACCACGTGTTTCGCTCTACCACGTGCTGCCATTTTGACGTAAAGCGAATTCGAAAATCGAGCATGCTCCAGCGTACCCGATCGAAACAATCTACAACAACAGTTATGATCTAATCAAAATAACAACAATTAATAAAGCATATTCACCTCCATGGACAACTTAATCTTCTTCCACGGTCTTTCTTCATAGCCATCCATAATTCTACTCAGCACTCATAAACAAACAAAGCAATGTTTTTGTTTTCCTTCTGGAAGCAACCAGTGGTGAACGCTTTAGCTTAGCTCGCTCCTTCCTGCCTGAAGAGTGAAGAATGACCTTGGTTTCTTTAGTTCCCGCAGAGCGGCGTTGCTTGCAAAAACTTATCATTCAAGTTTCTTTTGCTCCTACCGTAGACCACTGGAAGCATGGAAGAATGCTGTGAAGCAGGTGGGGAAGGCAGGGGGGGGGGAGGGTTAATATCTATGGTGGTAGAGATTTCAGATCTAGGTGATTATAATTTAGGGATTCCTTCCTCGAAAATTATTATTATTCCTATTTTGCCGTCTTTGCTGTTTCCGTTACTAATATAGAAATTCCTTTCTTTATGAATGATGGCTAACGTATTAAAAGCGTGCATGTACCAGCGGAAAAAATAATCCACGTTAGTTTTTTTTAACCCATTTACTTAGATTGAATGAAGCCTGAAAGGCTATTTAAAAATCCTCAAAACCTGGAATAAATAGGCTTCTTTCTTTTTCCTTTTTTTACTTCTACTCCTTTGGAAAAATCAAAAAATCGTCTGCCGTCATAAAAAAAAAAAAAAAAAAAAAAAAAGAGAAGGAAAAAACGGAATACTTCTTATGTTGATTTAAATTTGTTCAAGAAAAAGAAAGACTTTTTCAGTTTAAGAAAGAAAAAGAAGACATAGCAATTCAAACAGATTTTAATGAGAGTAATTTATGAAGAATCCCTGTTTTTATATGCATCTAGTGTTATTTTACTAAGTTAGAAAATAAATCAGTAACAGTTTTGTACTTTTAAATTCAGAAATACCTCATATAGCGGGAGAGAGAGAGAGAATCCGTGTCTTTAGGTATTATTATTTATTTATTCATATTTGAACAAACAAATTATGCAAAATGAAATTTTTAAATGTTGCAAATCCCTTGTGCTTAAATATAATGTGAAAATATTTACAGTTTTTAAATTTACCTGGATTGCTTGCTTTACCTAAAATAACTGGGTAACAAATTTTAAAAAATCTGAAGTGACTCCACTCGACTTTCCGAACAATTACGTTTAAGATCATTACCAAGCAATTAAATAAATTTTAATCGATGAACAATTCAAACATATAAACCAAATTGAAGCTCAATCAAATGCACCGTTTAAACGCTTTCAAGAATTTCTCCACATATGCCATAATGTAAAAGAAATCTTTGTTGTAGCCCTGTAGAAAAACTATAAGTCCTGTACACACCAAAATCAATACCGGTCTTGCGACGGTGGTTTATAACATATATACCCAATTTGAGATTTATCGAAAGCCCCGTTTAGGAGCTATCGTGTTCACACACACACATATCGTAAAAATAGCATAAATGAATTCAGACCTCAAAACGTGCAAATACACCAAAATCTCAAAGTCGAATGTTTTCATGATTACAATACTTTCCTTACATGGTACATGTTTGGAAAGTAAAAAAATATGGAGTGACTCCACTCAACTTTCCGAACACTTACGATAAGATCATTACGATGCATTTAAATAAATATTTATCAATGAATGATTCAGCAAAAATTCTTAGTTTTTTCAATTTGTGCTCAATCGAATGTACCGTTGAACGCTAGCGCACGTTCAAGAATTTCCTCCCATATGCCATAATGTAAAAGATGTCTTTGCGTAGCCCTGTAGAAAAACTATAAGTGCTATACACATAAAAATCAATACCGGTCTTGCGACGGTGGTCTATAACATGTATCCCCAATTTGAGCTCAATTGAATGCCCCGTTTAGGAGCTATCGTGCTCACTCACACACACACACACTCACACATCTCGTAAAATTAGCATAAATGAATTCAGAAGACCACAAAACGTGCAAATACACCAAAATCTCGAAGACGAATTTTTTTCATGATGACAATACTTTCCTCACATGGTAGAAGTTCGGAAAGCAAAAATATTGTTCTGTAACGTACGAGATGCCTCAGCTACAAAGAAGAGCAGATAAAAATATCACTTTACTGTTTTTCACAGTAAAATAATCTGCGATTTCTTTAGCAATTATTAGAAGAAATAACACTCAGTATGGAACAACGGTTGCTTTTCGTGTGTTGAATTGTGTTAACCCTTTGGGGCGCTTTTCCCAGTGCTGAAAAAAGGGCAGCCGTTTCCACCGCTCGACTTAACTACCAGCAAGATGGCGGACGATCGCAACGTTCATCGCGTGCCACAGATCTAGAGACCCTTTTTTTGACTGCAGCTGGCTGTGCGCGGACACATGGAAAGTTAAAATTCTAAATCATGCATATCAAAAATTTGTGTATATCAATCATCATTGCATTTGGCGATGAATTAGACAACTTGAATTGGAAAGTTAGCCATCAGGAATGAATGAAAATACGAACAAGAAGAATACCCCACAGTTGAATAAATAATGTATTTGAAACTCTTCAACTTTAGTAATGTTATACATTTTCACTACATTTATTTATTTTATTTTTTACTTTATTAAATGATTATTTAAAATTGAAAAACTGTCATACTATTTTGTCAATAACTGTAAGATAAATTATAAAGACGTTTTATTCTGTTACTAGCCGTCTCCGGCGACCAGTTGGTTCGCCATCATAATAAATCTCACGTTTCTCACTAAGGGGTGGACGCGAGACGACTTTTTTGCGAGACGAGACACACATTTTTAACATTACGATATAGGGACTTTTGCGAGACGAGACAAAATTTTAGGCTATTTTGCGAGACGCGAGACTCCTATTTTTCGTCTCGCGTCCATCCCTATTTCTCACCGGCTTACTTGTCACTGAAATATCTCAGATTCTTGAATGGAATTTAAAATTAAGATAGTTACAAACAGGAGCGGCCCTAGGATACGTGCCGCCCCCTGCTAACGTAAAAAAGACGCCCCGCCCCCTTTTATGCTCTGCTTAGTTTTTGAGTTCGACATGACGTCCTTTCGAAGCAGGCGACCCGATGCGATGATTACCTTTGATTACCGTGTCGGCCCGCCCCTGTTTACCAAAATAAGATGGTTAAATGATTAAAACCTACAAAAAGGTACAAATTATTTTCGTCCTGTATTAATTCTGAAGAGCTTCTGGATATATCGGCCTTTATCAAAAAACGGAAAGAAAGAAAAAAGGAGAAAAATCTGAAAAACGTTCAAATTTTAAATACGCACTAAAGTGCTATATATTAAAAGCGTATCATAATCCATTCGTCTTATTTTTTCCCTACCTTAGTTTGAATACAATTTTCCATTTAACCCTTTAACGCGCAGTCTTCCCGCTCTGGGAACACCCAACTCTGACGTTTTGACTGTTGTCAGTCACGAAGAATAGATTTCATTTCTATAAAAAGTAGTTGCGGGTGACATAGCTCCACGAGAATCCTTTACTTTTTAGCACGCCATTTCCCGTACAAAAAATGGTCACGATCAGGGGCGTTGCCAAGGGGGTGGAGGTTAGGGGGTCATAACCCCCCCATGAGAAATTTTTACCAATCAAAATGTATATTCTTCACTACATATATGTGAATTGTAGTAGTCGTAACCCCCCCCATGAAAATTTTCTGGCTACGCCCCTATGGTCACGATTATTTTTAACAGCACTGACATCTGCTGAAAAATGGAAGAATGCGAGAACAGATGGATAGATTGCCCAATGCTGAAAAAAGGGAAGCCGTTGCCACCGCTCGCTCCAGTCAAAAAGGATCTCTAGATCTGTTGCCCGCGATGAACGTTTCGATCGTCCGCCATCTTGCTGGTAGTTAAGTCGAGCGGTGGCAACGGCTGCCTTTCTTTCAGCATTGGGAAAGGGTTGCGCCTCAAAGGGTTAACGGTTTCTGTACTTTGCGGGGGAATCTTCACAAAGATATTTTTTTCCCAAACATTTCCCAATTCATTACAAATTTCAGTGGGCAAGTACAATTTGTTTACTGTTCGAACTGTGCCGCAACTAAAGTTTACGTCACTCGCGGGGACTGATTTCTGGCAGGGCACTCGGGGCAAGCGCCCAGCCCCCCGGCAATAAGGGCCCCCCATAAATTATCCTTTAAATTCAAGAATTTGCAAATTTTAATTTTAATTTAAAATAAGAGACTGGGAAACTCATTTTATGAAAAATAATAGTAATAATAATGACTGTTTACTATTTCATAGCTCTGGCGTTATAGCCACACCTTTTCGTTTTAGCTGAACAGTATAGTCTCGTGCAATTATTCAGTGCAAACTTATCATTATGGCCTATATGTAATGACGTATGCTGATCGCGAGGAAGCCATAGAGTTGATTTTCAATCGGAACTGATAAAAAGAGATAGCTTCCCAAGAGGAGTGAAATAAAGATGAATATCTACTAAAGATCTGCACTGCTATAAAAAGTTCCTGAAATGTAAGGCCATTGACTGGCAGCAATGCTGCCGGAAAATAACCGTTTTCCCATTTCTGGTGTCGGAGAAAACGGTTATTTTCCGTTCACATGTTGTTATCTTACGAAACGGTTTCTCTCCTTTATTTTCAGTCACAGAATCAGGTTTTTTCCGTCAATTTTAATCGCAGAATCAGGTGTTTTTCCGTTATTTTCAGGCACGAAATTCTTTTTTTTTTTTCCTATATCACAAAGAAGGATTTTAAGCAGCATTTAAAATTATAAAATCAGGTTTTGTATCACGATATTATGCTTTTTTTTTCTAATAAGCGACATTATTGTACAAAACCGGATACCTACATACTTCCTAAATATAATTTATTTACCCTAGAGCCTATATAGCTTTTATACATTAAAAAAATAGTCATTTTTGAAACCAACGTTCTAATTCATTCAAATACATTTTAATACATTCAATGCTTAACATATGCAACATTCAATGCAATGCTTAACACATTAACATTCAATGCAATGCTTAATACATAAAATGCTTCAATAGAAATTGAAGCATTTTATTCATGTAGTTATTTTACACGTGGGAAAAAGCTGTCCTAGTCCAACTTTTCCATACATATATGTGCTCGTGTGTGTATGTGTAGGTAGATGGTTATACAACATTAACAAAGTTTTTACGCATTCTTAGTTGTTAAAATATAGAATTAGTGTTTTGTAACTGCACCCCCAGCTTCAATAATAATATTTTTTGAGGGGGGGAGGTGGAGGTGGTCTGGTGGTAAAACACTAGAGTTCTTTTAAAAAAGGGTACGTACATGTACATATAATGTTATAAATAGTGCACAGTTAAAAATAAGTTTGAATTATTCGTTTTCTTCATTTTTTATTATCAGAGCTGTAATCCTTGGTTATAAGCCCGAAAAACTAAATTTTAAATCAAGGTAAATACATTACATATATATTAATACACTCTGCAAAAAAAATATATATTTTTTTAAACAGAATATAATTTCACTATAGACATAGTTAGTTATAAAGCGAATTCACAGTACAGACAGAATACAGAAATTCAATCATGGTTAAACCAGCTGTGAGATACAACTAAAGCAGCAACCAAATTTATTTACATGTAAAAGGTAAAACAGTACTTCAGTGCGTAGCCAGAAATTTTTCATGGGGAGGTTTACGACTACTACAACTCACATATATGCATACATGTGTGTGATAAGGGAGTGAAGAATATACATTTTGTATGGCAAAAAATTCCTCATGGGGGGGGTTATGACCCCCTAACCAGCACCCCTTTTCTACTCCCCTGCCGTACTTACTTCTTTGACTGGAGATATCATAACTTCATTTGTTTTACAACTGCTACGAGATTTTTATAATCCAGTCGTAAGCAACTATGTCCATTAAAACAAAATCTTTACTGAAGGCATCCCCTCCATATTTAGGTTGAATTTACTTTACAACTCTGAATATGAATACGATGCATTTGGTATTCGGATATAAAATAAAATTATCACAAGCGAATACACAAATTAAGTTCGTCGTGTCCACTGCATTAACCCTTTAACGCGCAGTGTTCCCGCTCTGGGAACACCAAACTCTGACGTTTTGACTGTTGCCAGTCACGAAGAATAGATTTGATTTCTATAAAAATAGTGGCGGGTGACATAGCTACAAGAGAATCCTTTACTTTTTAGCACGTCATTTCCCGTAAAAAAATGGTCACGATTATTTTTAACAGCACTGACATCTCCTGAAAAATGGACTGAATGCGAGAACAGCTGGATAGATTGCCCAATGCTGAAAAAAGGGCAGCCGTTGCCATCGCTCGACTTAACTACCAGCAAGATGGCAGACGATCGAAACGTTCATAGCTTGCCACAGATCTAGAGACCCTTTTTTTGACAACAGCTGGCTGCGCCGGCACAGCCAGCTGTTGTCAAAAAAGGGTCTCTAGATCTGTGGCAAAGCCAGCTGTTGTCAAAAAAAGAGTCTCTAGATCTGTGGCAAGCTATGAACGTTTCACGATCGTCTGCCATCTTGGCAGTAGTTAAGTCGAGCGATGGCCACAGCCAGCTGTTGTCAAAAAAAGGGTCTCTAGATCTGTGGCAAGCTATGAACGTTTCGATCGTCTGCCATCTTGATGGTAGTAGCGAGCGATGGCAATTTCTGCCCTTTTATCAGCATTCGGAAAGGGTTGCGTCTCAAAGGGTTAACGTAGCACCCACAGCTAAAGGACTCAGCATTAGGTAAACTAGTACTCCAATTATCTGCAGTCGTCTGTTACATGCGTAATGCGACGATATTTTTGTACGTTTAAGGTATCTTAACTCCAACTTGAAATGCAGTCACAATGAGCAACGAACATCTTGCATTCAAAATTGCAAAAATCAATTTTGTGGTTATTATTTTGATTAGGAGCGGAAGTGACTCGGTGACATTTCATTAGTGCAAGCTAGCAGGTGCCAGGAAAAGAACCTTAAATACCCTTTTAGAACCAGACTTTTAGAAGAAGCACAGATAATCTTCCTTTTTTAACGAACTTATGTTAAAAAACAGCAAAAATCCTTTACTTAAAATTAAGGTAGATTCTCCCGGGAAAACCAGGTTGATATTGTCTGTGAAATTCAGATTTTTTATAACAGTGTATATCACCATAAATAAATACTTTGATATAAACATTAGGACAATAAATACAAAAATATTGTGGAAGTGTTACTTAAAAAATACGGAATGAAAAGAAAGACTGAAAATCTATATAAATAAAACAAACTGTAAAATGTCTGTTAGCTTGTCTGTGTCTCGCGTAGCTCCCACACGGGTGATCGTGGACCTACTAAATTTTGTATGCAAATTCTCCAGGACGTGTCCCGACACACCTCGAAGCGATTTTTTTTCGAAATTCGAATTATTTTAGCAGATTTCGATAAAAAAAACGTGTCGCGAAAGGCTAATGTTTGCTCTCCGCCATTTTGCGATTGTAATCCCGCAGTGGAATGAGTGAGTATTTAAGCATATGTAGGTTGCCATATTTGCCATGTTTATTAAATGATTCAGACTCTTGAAGTAAAAATAAAATAATTTTTTTTTGTTTTTTTTTGGGGGTGGGGGGTTAGAATATTTGTAAGGTTAATTTTTAATTAAAATATTGTGTGCATGTGAAA
>JAWZYV010016619.1:0-32531 GCA_038373885.1 Cheiracanthium punctorium
TGGAACACAAACTTTATTTCTTCTAGAACTTCGTAGAACAATCAGCTGCACACAATTCACAAGCACAATCTAGCAGTAACGTGCTTTTAACAATCCGCTTGGATCAGAAGCTCTCACAAATGCTGTATTTCTCACACAAAATAAGTCACTTTTACAGGCAAAAATTCCGTGGAAATATTCAAGGGATATAGTACACTATCCCTTAAGACACAGCAATGAAGAATTTACACACAGCACTTTAAAAACAGCTTCACAAAGCAAGCTAAAACACAGCTTCTATAGCACTATCAGTTCACACAAAACAAGCGTACTCAGAGCTCTTCACACATTGAATGTTCAACTCGCAACTGACTCGTTCGGGGCGATGCCCGCTTCTATAAATAGCCGACGCAGGAGGTACAAGAGGTTTCCAGAAAAGTCAATTTCTCGAGGGTTCTACATAAAGCGTGAATTTTGATTACGTCATAGAAGAGAAATGTTAGGTTATTATGCGTTTTTAATGCAGGAAAAACAACTTCCAGGCCCCATTGGGAAAATCGCGCCAAATGACCAAAAAGTCGCCAAGCTTGGCGACTTTTGGCGAAATATCGCCAAATTTGGCGCCAAAAATAAGTCCTCAAAAGTGAAGAGATCTAAGCTCTAGGACTAATATTTCTCGAGATTTCTAGAAGCCCATAGAAAAACATATGGGAAAGCGAAACCTCCGTATCTCCGGTTCTAATTGGCCGATTTTGATGCAACAAAAAGCAAAATTTATCTATTTGAAAGCGTAGAATACGAATTTTAAACCTTTTTTTTGTCAGAGCAGGGATTCCCCCGAAAATTCGTAACTTTGCCCCCTTCCAAGGACTGCCGTCCCGGGCAGTACAATCCCTAGTTAGGGGCACAATTACCTCAGGGTAAATTAAAAAGTCTTCAACATTTCGCAAGTTAAATGCAAATAAGAGATCACATTTTTTCCCCTTTAAAAAATTCCCTTTGTTCAATGTAAAAAACAAATAACGTTTAAAAAAAACCAATTTTAAAAATTTGTAACTAAACAGGGTAAGTAAGAGTGAAAGAGAGTTGAGGAAAAGGAAGAGAAGGGAAAAAGACGGGGAAAAAGAAATGAGAGTTGAAAAAAAAGGGGAATTACCCTAGTGACCATGGTCTGAGTAATTAAAACGCGGTAGATGGCAAGCCGATGTAATGTAAACTCTTGGCTTCGAGTTTGGTGACTTACGAATCGTAGATGACGCATTACCCGGTTTAGGATGTGTATGGGACCATCCCAGGGGCGATTGCAGTTTGGGGACGGGCCTTTCCGTCGAGTAGGTTTCCCATCCCAAATTTTTGTCACCCTGATTGTAAGTACACAGACCGCACAGAAAACTTCGGAGGTCATGGATATTCTCCGGACGACTCCAGTTCTTGACTGCGGACGTCTTTTCGGGATCGGTTTGGACTCCGTGGGCGGATATTATATCGCCGAGGTAACGTACTTCCCAACGAAACAAATTGCACTAGGTTGGACTTAGTTTCAAATTTGCCTCTTTTAATTTCTGCAGTACATTTCGAATGTTCTCGAGATGCTTTTCGAAAGCCTTTCCGACGATGATGATATCATCCAAATAAACGAGACATGCTTCGTAGGAAAGTCCTCTCAACACTGTCTCCATCAGAGGCTCGAATGTAGCCGGTGCGTTGCAGAGTCCAAAAGGCATAACTTTGAACTGCCACAAGCCTTGTCCCGTGGTGAACGCAGTCTTTTCATGGTCATCGGGATGGATTTCTACTTGCCAGTAGCCACTCTTTAGATCCAGAGTGGAGAACCATTCATTTCCCGATAAAGTGTCCAATGTGTCGTCTATCCTGGGAAGAGGGTAGCTGTCTTTCTTGGTAATGTCATTCAGACGTCTGTAGTCAACGGAGAACCGGGTGGAACCATCCTTCTTCCGGACCAAAACAATTGGCGAGGCCCAGGTACTAGTCGATGGCTCGATGACGTCAACACCCTGCATCTTCTCTAAAAGTCTGTTCACTTCTTCTTGCTTAGCAAACGGCAGCCGCCTAGGATGTTGCTTGATGGGAGAATGACTGCCTGTATCTATCCTATGTTGAGTTAAGCTCGTACGGCTAAAGTCACCGGAAGTACGAGAGAAGAGGTCTTCTTTATCACCTTCGACTTGTCCGTCACATTTGCTACTCTAACTGGAATTTCTGTTCTCGACAAGTCCACAAGTGTTACTCCCACAAGTACTCCTCTGACGGAATCACTATTGTTTATGTGTTCGATTAAAAATGAAATTTATTGCTTCCTTTTACTATTCCAGAAATTATTGAATCAGTTCTGGGAGGTAGAGGGATATCAGTCTGGGCTATTATTTGCTGAAGAGGCAAAACAGATTCATTTCTAATATCGAACGCAGCTATTTCTTCTGAGTCTGAACGAAGCTCATTATTCTCAAAGTCCAAATTAAATTTGTGTGATTTTAAGAAGTCCAGTCCGAGAATAAAAGAGTCTGTAATATTGGCGACATATACCACATGGTCATATCTCTTATTTCCAAAAGTGATTTCCACTCTTGCTTTTCCGCCCACTTCGATCTTGTCACCTGTTAAAGTCTGGAGGGTCAGCGAGGGTGGAGTACAGATAATCTTAAAATTTAATTTCTTGGTCAGGTCCGTCCTTATGATGGTTACGTTCGCTCCAGTATCAATCACCATGTGGCATGGGGAACCATTAACGTATCCAAGTACGAAGAGGCCATTACTACTGCCATTCACTGATGAAATCTGTAAGACTTTTAGGTGGGGCTTTTTAATATCTGGCAACCTCCGCCCCGCGAGATGGCCACCTCCTAGTTTCCCTCCTTCATGCTCTTAGAATTGTCTTGCTGGTCATGAGACTTTCGACCACAGTACCTTTGTACATGGCCTTCGAAGCCACACTTCCAGTATTTTACTTTCTTTGGGCTATCTCTTCCACTGGATCTTAATTTTCTTTCCATCAGATCTTCAAGTCTCTTCAATTTGTTCTGAACGCTCTCTGGGTCTTCATCAGCACGCTCTTGGACAGTGACCGCTGTATCAGCATGCCGATCTTTTTTCACGGCCCGTTGAGCTGCTTCTAGCTTCATTGCGAACCCGAGAGCAGACTTCAAATCCTGATAATCCTCCAACATGAGTGACTTTTGGGTTCCTGGATCCCGGACGGCAGCAATCTAATGACGCACGGCCATTTCTTCTCGGACATCATCGAGGTGGTTTATATAGGCTAGATGACACAGCCTATCTATATCGGAATCCAGCTCGTGAAGGGTGTCGCCAGATCTTGCACTCTTGACTTAAGTTGTGTTCTGCTATATTCTTTCTGGCACTTCTCTCCGAATTTCAACTCCAAGGCACTTCCGAGGGCGTCAAAATCTCCTATCTTCGTCTCTCCAATGGTTTGCAAAACGCTAATTGCATCTCCGCTAAGGGAAGCGGCCAGTTGGTCCGCTTTCTCAGACTCGTTCCAACCATTGGCTCTGGCGACGATCGAAAATTGGGTGTTGTAAGCTTCCCAGGCAGTGTTTACATCATATGGTGCTAGTTTCACTGCTGGGTGGCGTTACGACAATCTGGTATTTTCTGGTACCTTTTCCAGCTCTACCAAATTGTCCAGTTTTTCTTCTAACTTGTGATCGATCTTTTCCTCAATTCTTTCCTCGTATTTCGCTTGACTTTCTTCCAGGAGTGACATTCTCTTCTCCATATTTTCTTGATTTGTCTCTACTTTTTGCAGTCCGGATTTCATTTCTTCTAGCCCGGCTTCTATTTTCCGCTCCAGTCCTGATTTCATCTCGTCGTGTGCGGATCTTAACTCCTCCAATCCGGTTTTCATTTCATTGTGTACAGCCTTTAATTCCTCCAATCCGGTTTTCGTCTCGTCTTGCCCGGCTTCAATTTTCTTTTCCAAATCAGCTTGTCCGGCTTTCATCTCGTTTCTCCCGGCTTTCATCTCCTTCATTATCTCCATGAGCTTTTGAAGTTGTTCTTCCATTTTTCTTCTTGTCAATACCATAAATTTAAAAATTAGTCTTTCTTTAGAATTCCACTTCTGACACCAAATGTTGCGGAACTACTCTTCGTGTTTCCGGGGTTCGTCGTTCTAAAGTCCAGTTGGTGTAGAACGTGCTGGTCCAATGGTCAGGATGGAATATAACTTTATTGCTTCTAGAACTTCGTGGAACAATCAGCTGTACAAAATTCACAAGCACAATTAAACAGTAATGTGCTTTTAACAGTTCTCTTAGATCAGAAGCTCTCACAAATGCTGTATTTCTCACACAAAATAAGTCACTTTCACAGGCAAAAATTCAGTGAAAATATTCAAGAGATATTGTACACAATCCCTTAAGACACAGCAATGAAGAATTTACACACAGCACTTTGAAAACAGCTTCGTAAAGCAAGCTAAAACACAGCTTCTATAGCTCTATCAATTCACAAATCAAGCGTACTCTCACTTAGCTCTTCACACATTGAGCGTTCAACTGGCACTGCTCTGTCGGGGCGACGCGCGCTTCTATAAATAGCCGACGCAGAAGGTACAAGAAGTTTCCAGAAAAGTCTATTTCTCGAGGATTCTACATAAAGCGTGAATTTTGATTACGTCATAGAAGAGAAATGTTAGGTTATTATGCGTTTTTAATGCAGGAGAAACAACTTCCAGGCCCCATTGGGAAAATCGCGCCAATTGACCAAAATGTCGCCAAGCTTGGCGACTTTTTGCGAAATATCGCCAAATTTTTCGGCAAAAATAAGTCCAAAAGTGAAGAGATCGAGGCCATAGGACCAATATTTCTCGAGTTTTCTAGAAATCCCATATATTTGAATGTGAAACCGAAACCTCCGTATCTCCGGTTCTAATTGGCCGATTTTGATGCAAGAAAGCAAAATTTATCCATTTGAAGCGTAGAATACGAATTTTAAACCATTTTAAGCCCCAGAGCAGCGGGTTGCCCCAAAAATTCTTAACAATATAGAAACTGCATTATTAAACCTTAAAAATTAAATTTAAATACTGTATGATTAAATCTTACAAACAAAAATTATAGAAACTCTATTATTAAATATTACAAACTAACATCTGTAAATTTCATGATTAAAATCTTAAAAGCTAGAACTGGAAATTCTGCACATGGGGCAGAACCCCCATTTTTTCTGAGAGTATAATGTGAAATTGACAAACTAGATCTGGACGTCCGAACAAGTGCATTTTTGATTAAGTGTTCCAGCATTTAGTTATATAATTAATAGACTATTGTTACGAAAATCGCCAACTGGGTGTATTTCAAAGCAGTTCAAGCAGCACAGTAAACAAAAATAACACTTTATTTTACGGCTCGCAGCTCAATAGCTCAAAATAATACAAGAAACTTTAAAATGCGCCTACAAAATTCATAAATAAGCACAAGAATAACACTATTCATTTCACAGAATCAACCGTGCGCTTCAAAGTTTATCACTCACCTGAACTCCCCGGAGAGAGATCCTAGCGCTTTTATAGAGATAATGACGTCACCAGAATTGCCGAGAAATTTCTGGAACAATCTTATCAAATTGAAATATGGCCTCGAGACATGAATTTTCTAGAAGCCACCATTTGTCGCGAAGGTCGCCAAATCCGTCGCAAAGTCGCCAAGACGATCGCCAAGTTTGTCGCCAAGGCTACAGGGTTACCATCATCGGAGGACCGCAATTATGCCTGCAAAACTAGTTTCACGGCGGCGCATGCAATACGGGAGCAAATTAAGTTATTTCGCAACACTGCTCCCCTCTTTAAAAGAACTGACGACCCGGCAGTCTAATCACACAACATTATGATCCGTAGCACCGTATGGTGCTAAACGATTATTGTGGATGACTCTCGGTTTTGAATTGGGCGACTTCTGGACTCTGTAGATAACATCATTCAATTTCTTGACAATTGTATAAGGTCCTTCCCAGTTCTGTTGCAACTTAGGACACAGACCTCTCCTTCGTTTTGGGTTATACACCCAAACTTGATCACCCTCCTTAAATTGGTGACTCGTTGCTTTGGCGTCGAAACGAATCTTCATTCAGTCACTCGCCAAATTGATTCGCTCTCTGGCAAACGAATGAACTCTTTCTAATCGTGCTTCTAAATTACTCATGTAATCATTCCGTGAGGAGGGCGTATCACATGGTCGTCCAAAAACAATATCACTGGAATTAATCGATGAGATCGAAGAGATTTAATCGATATTAATCGAAGAGAACGGCCGAACAACATCTCTGATGGAGAATATCCGGTCGTCTCATGAACCGCACTTCTGTAAGCAAGGAGGAACAGTGGAAAATATGCATCCCTGTCGGTTTGATTCTTCGAAACAAATATTGAAAGATGATTCAAAATTGTTCGATTGTGCCTCTCGACCATGCCATCGGACTCGGGATGTAACGGTGTTGTTCGAGTCTTTGCGATTCCCAAATATTCGCAGAGTTCCGAAAATAGTGCTGAATTAAAATTTGTACCTTGATCCGAATGTAACATCATAGGCACTCCGTAATAAGAGATCCAGTTTCTAACGAGCTCTTCAACTACAGTTGAAGCTTTCTGATTCGGGATGGCAATTGCTTCTGGCCATTTGGTAAAATAATCCATCAGGACTAAGACATATTGATTGCCTTTCGATGTTGTAGGCAGGGGTCCTAGGATATCTAAAGCCACTCTTTCGAAAGGCGCGTCAACGTTATAGCGCTGCAAACGACCCTTGGTTTTTATTTTAGGTCCTTTCCGGGCACCGCAATCGTGGCATTCTCTACACCATTTTTCAACATCGGCTCGAAGTCGATCCCAATAAAATCGCTCCCTGGTTTTATTTAACGTCTTCATCACTCCAAAATGCCCTCCACTTGCGCTATCATGAATCTCCCGCAGAACCTCTGGAATTCTACTACGTGGGAGAATTCATTGCCATCGGCTTGATCTTGATCATCGGCGTCATCGCTCTCCCATTTCCGATATAAAACACCGTCCTTAAGATGTAAAGAATCCCAAAGAGCCCAGTATCGCTTTGTGGCGGGACTCTCTGGCGCGATCTCTTGCCAAGACGGGCGATCCGCGGAATTTAGTTTCTTCTCCAAAATTGGCCTGATATTGTAATCTTCTAACTGTGCTCTCTTATTCTTCACTCTAAGCCCACCGATCCACAGTCGTTGCAGTCAAAACCTTCACGAAAGTATCCGTCTCCGTCCCGTACTTCTTCTCGGCGTTCACGCAGTGTTTACAGTCCTCTTTACAAGGTCCTGTGGAGAGAGCGTCTGCATTTCCGTGCGAAGTCCCACTTGCGATGTTCGATTTCGAACTCATACTCCTCCAGCCTTTGGATCCAGCGAGCTATCTGATCCTCAGGTTCTTTAAAATTCAAAAGCCATCTCAAGGAAGCATGATCAGTCCGGAGAAGAAATTTCCGTCCATAGAGGTAGTGATGGAAATGCTCAATAGATTTAACAATAGCCAGTAATTCCTTACGAGTGACACAATAATTCCTCTCCGGCGTACTCAAGCTCTTGCTGAAGTAAGCTATGACACTTTCACCATTTTCTGTTCTTTGCGAAAGCACGGCACATATCCCTTCATTACTGGCATCTGTATCCAAGATAAATTCTTTGTCAGTCCGGGGATATGTCAAAATAGGAGACGTCGTTGACGCCTGCTTTAAACTAATGAACGTTTTCTCTCATTCCTCTGTCCAATTAAAACTTACTTGGGCTTCAGTCAATTTATGTAAAGGTCTCGCTGTTGTTGAGAAATTTCTTACAAAACGGCGATAATAAACGGCGATAGGTGCACAGTCCGAGAAAACTTCGCAGTTCATGTACCGTTTCCGGACGAGGCCAATCGACAACCGCTTTAACTTTTTGTGGATCAGTCTTAACTCCGTCTGAAAAAATAGCGTGACCAAGATAAGTAACTTCCTTACGTAAAAATTTGCATTTCTTCGGGTTTAGTTTAATGTTAGCATTTTGTAATCTAAGAAACACTTTACGAATATTATTTAAATGTTCTTCAAACATTTTTCCCACTATAATAATGCCATCTAAATATACTAAGCAGGCCTCAGACGAAAGTCCATGTAATACAGTTTCCATTAGTCTTTCAAAAGTAGCGGGGGCATTGCAAAGACCGAAAGGCATTACCTTAAAGTGCCAGAGTCCTTGTCCGGTGGTAAAAGCTGTCTTTTCTTTATCTTCAGGTCGGATTTCGACTTGCCAATACCCGCTCTTTAAGTCCAACGTAGAGAACCACTGGCTTCCATTCAAAGCATCTAAAGTGTCATCTATTCGCGGGAGGGGATAGCAGTCTTTCATTGTAAAATCGTTCAGCTTCCGGTAGTCGACACAGAAACGTGTCGATCCGTCCTTTTTTTTAACAAGAGCGATAGGCGAGGCCCAAGGCCCCGACGATTCCTCTATTATGCCACCGTCCACCGTTTCTTTAATCAGGCGTTCAGCTTCCTCTTTCTTTGCAAGAGGCAAACATCTTGGATACTGCTTGATTGGTGGATGATCTCCTGTATTAATTTTATGTTGTGTCACATTACAGTGGCCCACGCCAGCGTCACCGGTAGAGAACAAGTTTTGGAATTCCTGGAGTAATTTTTGCACTGTTATTCGCTGTTCCTTACTAAGTCCTTCAAGATTCTCCAGCATTAGTTGAAAATGGTGACTATTAGAATATTCTTGAGGACGGGCGACGATATCCACGACTGGTTCACACGTCGCAATAATGGCCCTTTTTTCTACAGTTTTGGGTGTATCGTCCAAATTCAACACTCGAATAGGTATAGCTTCCCCTCTTAAATCCACGAGTGCGGCGGCCACCAAGACATTTAAGGAGAACTGGCTAGGAAAGTTCGTTACGACATACCGGAAATGTCCAGAGGCTTCAGGAACCCCTTGGATAAGAAATTCAGATCTCGCTGGTATAGTCGTCTTTTCTTTCGCGAATATAGAACATGATTTTGAACACTGCTCGCTTCCTGAAAACAAGGAAATTTCCTCCCCTCCTGTCCGTATCTCGTTCTTCTCTAAGTCTACGGTAAAGTTAAATTTTTGAAGGAAATCCAGTCCAAGGATACAAGGGTCAGTGATGTTAGCCACGTAGACCCTGTGCCGGAATTTCTTGGATCCACATTCGATGGATACATCCAGTTTTCCTTGTATCTCTGTCTTTTCACCGGTAGCGGTCGTAGAGACGTTTGGAGACGTGTAGAGCAATTGTTCCTTCAGTTTCATGGCGAAGTCCGATTTTAGAAGAGTGACATTCGCACCCGTATCCACTAGCATCAAACAAGGGATACCACAAATAGTTCCTTCAACATAAAGTGCAGTTTCTCCTCCGCTAAGCTGAAAGTGCGTGAACTTCCGCTGAAGTGCGGAAACTTCAAATTTCTCTTTAGGGGGCTTTATTCAGAAAAGGCAGCCTCCGCCCCGCAAGACGCCTAAGACCTAGTTTTCCTATTTGGGGAGAAGTCACGTCGCATTCTCTTTGCACGTGTCCCCTTTTGTGACATCTCCAACAGGTCGCGTTCTGATTTCTTCGGGGAGAGCCCCTTTTTCCAACAGCGAGACTATCCAATAATTCCTGGAGTGCCTTCAGTACAGAATCCAGTTTATCATCATTTTCCTTGGCGGCGTTTCCCTCTATATCCACAGACCTTACATGCCTGAGCGTTTTCGAAACGGTTCTCGCAGCTTCATATTTCATGCTATACCCCAGAGCTGCCTTCAAATCTTTCGGGTCTACCAGTCTCGTGGAATGTTGTGTATCTTCGTCCCTGATAGCATCGAGGAAGTACTGGGCTGCTAAACTTTCTTGAACATCTAGGGGGCATTTCGCATAAGCTAGGCTCATCAATCGCTCAACATCGGCGGCTAATACCTGTAGGCTTTCTCCAGGCCTTTGTCGCGTTACTTTCAATTCAGTCCTATAAAACTGGGTAAGATGGCTATTACCAAGTCGAGATTCTAGAGCCTTTTCGACGGTCGGTAGGTCGTTCAACTTGTCATTCGGTATTCCTAGGAGAATCTCCGCAGCTGATCCTTGCAGAGAAGCCACAAGTTGACTGGCCTTGAAACTATCCGACCATCCATTTGTAGAGCTCACGATGTCAAACTGAGTCTTAAAAACAGTCCAAGATGTTTGGCCGTCAAATGTTAAAAGCTTTACAGTCGGTCTAGAATTAATAATTTCTCCACTTGCCAAAATATTGCTTGGCTTCCTCTCAAGATCAGAAAGTCTCTTTTCAAAATCATTGATTTGTCCTTTGACATCGCCGATTTGTTCTTGCACATTGCTTCGTACTCCCTCGATTTTTTCTTGTACGTCGCTGATCTGACCTTGCACTTCGCTTCGTACTTTCTCAACTCTTTCATGAACAGATTGTATTTGAGTCTTCATTTCTTCTTGTCCTGAACGCATTTTCTCTTGTAGACTCTCTAGTCCCGAACAGATCTTCTCTTCCAGACTCTCCCGTCCGAACGACATCTTTTCTTTCATCTGTGACATA
The DNA here is from genome assembly GCA_038373885.1 of Cheiracanthium punctorium. Lineage (NCBI taxonomy): Eukaryota > Metazoa > Arthropoda > Arachnida > Araneae > Cheiracanthiidae > Cheiracanthium > Cheiracanthium punctorium. Next base: position 10,563 of record JAWZYV010016619.1, read on the forward strand.
TTTTCTTTCAGACTCTCTTGTCCCAAAGACATCTGTGACATATTTTCTTTCATATCTAACATCATAGCAAACAGGTTTTCTAATTTATCCTCCATGGCTGCTCTGGTTAATGGCATTCAAACAGATCCTGATCCCACTTCCTGACACGAATGTTATGAAAATCGCCAAGTGGGTGTATTTCAAAGCAGTTCAAGCAGCACAGTAAACAAAAATAACACTTTATTTTACGGCTCGCAGCTCAATAGGTCAAAATAATACAAGAAACTTTAAAATGCGCCAACAAAATTCGTAAATAAGCACAACAATATCACTATTCATTTCACAGAATCAACCGTGCACTTCAAAGTCTATCACTCAACTGAACTCCCCGGAGAGAGATCCTAGCGCTTTTATAGAGATGATGACGTCACCAGAATTGCCGAGAAATTTCTGGAACAATCTTATAAAATTGAAATATGGTCTCGAGACATGAATTTTCTAGAAGCCACCATTTGTAGCCAAGGTCGCCAAATCCATAGCCAAGTCGCCAAGACGATCGCCAAGTTTGTCGCCAAGGCTACAGGGTTACCATCATCGGAGGACCGCTATTATGCCTGCAAAACTAGTTTCACGGCGGCACATGCAATACGGGAGCAAATTAAGTTATTTCGCAACACTATATTACACAATTATTATACACAATATGTAGTCAAGAGTACGGTGATACATTGGAATCGCTAATACTTTCTTATTTATATAGAAATGTTTGAAAACAACATAGAAAGATACTCATCGGACACACAAAATGAACGAGGTGGACATTAAGCAAGGAGTCAGATAGGGCTGTAGTTTATCTCCAACCTTGTTTAATCTCTACATTGATGACATCATACAAGCATGGTAAAATTCGGCAGCCTCAGGCTTTAGGCAAAATGTGGCCACTAACATCGACACACTGCTGCTCGCGGATGAACAAGCTAACATTCAGAAATTTGAAGTCGACCTACAGAGATCGACGTAACCGACGAAAATCTCGCCCCCCCCCCCCCACCCAAATCTATGACTTTCATAGTTTCTATGACTTTCAAGAACCTATTCGCATAAATATTGAGAATAAGTACCCCACTTCACCTACCAAGGATGTGATCTTACTTATGAAAATGAGAACGAGATACAAAAGAAATTGCACAAATTCCAACACATCTGCGGAACCTTGAGTAAAACCCTCTAGAGGAGAACACGAAAAAAAAGTAAACTTAAGCTTAAATTCATGGCTATACCTGTCGTGCTCTACGATTCAGAGACATGAACCTAGAGGAGCTACGGTCTGAAGAATACAAGCAGCAGACATGAAACATTTACGATTAATAAAGGTCTGACCAATTGCCGACAAGATCCGAAATGAAGACATCAGGAATGAATTGAAGGTATTTAACTTATGAGATAAAGTATATCGTATTAAATGGAAAGACCATATACAACGCATACCAGTGACAAGACTTCCCAGAGCTGCCCTTGACTGTACCCCGAAGGGCATAAGAGACCGAGGACGTCCGAGAATGCGGTGGATTGACCAATGAAGCCGGAACAGGCACCCTGCCTACTCCTTGATGATGACAGAATTAATGTATTGTTTCTCCTCTTATGCAAAGAACATATCTAAACTTGCATTTTGCATGATCATTCCATTATAGTAGTATTTGGTGAACAAAGATAAAATCGATAAATTCTTTTGAATTTTCCTACATCATAAAATGCTGGATATTATTTGTAAATTAAAAAAAAAAAGTTATCTTTATGAGCAATACATGCTTACAGATAGGTTCGAAGGTGTGAAACGTACAGCCATGAAAATATAAAATTTTGTTTACAATCGAAAATTTTCGGATTTTTTTTTTCTTGAAAGTTTTGAAGTCAAATTTATATATTATCGTCATTGTCAAATTAGTATCTGGTATGTGCATTTTTGGGAGATTTCGACATTTGGACTGTTATGACTAGTTTACTAACCGGATTTTGGTATCAAAAGACGTCCGTGTGAATCTAAGCGCTATTCGGCGAACTGATAATCTTTAAAAAAATACGCCATGCGAATCGGTCAGAATATTGTCAAATAACTGCTATCAAAGGTTGGTAATAATAAACTTCTTGCACACAGCAAATATTGGTTTGACAACGACTATATAAAAATGTCGCCGTGAGATTTTTTAGTTTAACCAACTTTCGCATTGTTTGTCTCATTAGTGTTTATTTATTATATAATAGAAATGTTGTAATTTTCGAGGCATAAATAAGTTCTTGTATTATTTATAACATATCAAATATCATAACTTTTATAGAATTTTTTTATAATCCATGTAGCATCGGATGCAAGAAAGGCGTTGAGCGCTGGAGCATCAGCCATATTAGTTTCAAATCATGGTGGAAGACAATTAGATGGTGCTCCAGCCACTGTAAGTGGAATTTAAATTTTTTATTTTTAAATTATTTTACGCATTTAAAGTATTCAATAATGCATTATTACGCATATGCTAATTGTAAAAAAACAATAAAATAGCTAACAATTTTTAAAGCTGTTGAAAAAAATTCCCTACTCACACGACTATTAAACAAATAATATTAGAAGAATTGGAAAACTTCAGACCATTTCTATAAAAACTGCATTATTCACCCTTATAAATAGTAAATTCCTTTGTTACGCTACAGAGAAAACCTAGCACAAACATTCTATTGAAAATCGGAAAATGCCACAATATATTTGAGAAAATAATATTGTAGAATGATACTTTTGAGTGACTTATATTTCCAATCCCAAATTTTTGTTAGATGCGCTTTAAAAGTTAACACAGGCGGAGGAGAAAGTTTCCAATTTCAAGTTAGTCTCACAACATTGGAAAATTCTGATTTCCGGTTTCTTCCGAAAACGTCCCTTTTCATCAAAAGTAAATTTTTTTGATATTCAGACATCAAAATATGCGTTTCCACCTTTATGTTTCTACAAATATGATAAAGCTTTAATAAAAAAATGCTTTTTCTGAGTTAAGTTAGTAAAAGGTTGAGCTGATACTTTGCTTGGATTAGGTAGACACTGAGCAGTAACTTCACACACTAGCTTTTAACCATGCGTTGTACTTTTGAGAAATACCTTTTACATTAAATACTTGACTTTATTATATTTCATGGCACTTTTGACAGTTGTATAGCTTCATTTTTCTAACAGTCGTTCTTTTAAAATATAATTGGATATCTGATTCTTTTTCAACTTTTAGATTGAGGTTCTGTCAGAAGTTGTAGATGCAGTCAAGGAAATGTCCCCAGGCACAGATGTTTATGTGGATAGTGGAATTAGGACTGGTCAAGACGTGTACAAAGCTATTGCGATGGGAGCTAAAATGGTTTTCATAGGAAGACCCGTTTTATTTGGTCTAGCAAAGGAGGTAATTATCTTAACATTATTATGGTTGTACTCACCAAACCTTGAACCCGAGCGTTCACTCAGAAGAGTGGGTTACTTCAAAGGTTAGCGGGGAAAACGGTATTTATCATGCCAAATGAAAGGGCTATGTATTGGTCATGACATCTGACCAATACAATTTCGGTTTTGTCTAGGAGATTCAAACCGGCCATTAAGATTACCTGACTTGTGTATTCATGTCTTTTGGTGAATACCATGGTTAGTAATTCAAAATTTTTGTTGCTGATTTTGAGAACTTAAAAAAATTCGAAAAATCAACCGGATGTAGTAACAGCTCTTCTCCGGCTCTATATTCCGGCTTTTTTCTAACCTAATTTCATCTGTTAGTGCAATTTTTCCTTGGATTTCTGGATACTGAAAGATAGATAGAGATCAATTTTGAGTAACTTCTAAATCCTAAAAATCTTAAAAGAGGTGTTTATTTTGGCTTTATTTAACATTTTCTGTACTACTGTCGTCCATTGGCAGAGGCCAAGAAACGTTCTCTAGGTAATCCTGCCGCCGGAATCTATGAGATGTTATTTGGATACTACCGCCGCCCACTGTCGGCACATAATAAACTAATTAAGGGATATAATTAACCACTTTTTGTAAACAGTGTAGTTACCGTTCACAAAAAATAGTGAATTACATTTAGGAACTGTCGAGAGATATGACTATGTTACACTATTAGTTATGCTCTTTTATAATTTTGTGATAAAGGAGTTATTAATTATTATTTTAAATATTAATTTTAATTTTGGGGTATTAAATTACGAAATAGCATTACAAATATTTTAGAAATGTTTTATAAATATGTTGAATAATGCGTGAGACCATATTTGTGGAAAACTTCCTCGTACCATCAATGCAAAATCGCGTCCAGCTGACCCTCTAGCAAAATGGTTAAATAGTTTAAAATGAGAATAAAGAATTCAAGCAACAGTATCGATGCTTTTTAGTATATATTTTAATAAAACCTACGAAAGAGAGAAAGCAAAATGCTTCGTTGAAAATTGTTAAGCTGCAATACGAGGAGTTATTTTTTTGTTGTTGTTGCTGTTTCTGACCATGATACGTCATTCTGTGTCAGAGCTATTCTGATGAGTTAACAGTTGAATTTCTTGTGTACCAACGTTGCGACCTTCCAAGAGACTTAATGTGATTCAATTTAAGAGCTGGATTACGCAGAACTGCGGATTCAGTCCAACGGCAGTACAAAAGCAAGTGCTCGAGTCAGTCAACATCTGAAAATGTGCTAAGAAACTAATTTTTTTTGTACCTTCATATTCAAAATATCAAATAAATAGTATGGCATAAGAACACCTCACATTTTAAGAGCCACAGTTACAAGGCCAAAGCATTCAAAGCATTTTCTTTCAAATTAAATCAGAAATAACAGTTTAAAGGTTATAAAACTGTAAATGTTCAATTGAACACCCACCAGAAACCCAGGCAGTAGTCAAAGAGCAGTTTTAGATTCATAACCGCAGAATTTAAAATTTTCACATATATGTATAACTTATATCTTAGAGTATTATGCTTGCGTATTCAGTTGTAGAGAAGTAACTCTTGATGTTTGAATGTTATTTAGAAAATAACATATGCTTCAAAAATATCTGGAAAGAACGGTTGAACTCTCAATTGGTTTCTTCAGGGTGATCATTAAAAACGCAAAATGTTTCATTTGATTTACCTTGTGAAGTGGTTAAGGGTGGTTTGTTATACTGATTGTTAAATTTCTTTTGGTCTGATCGTTGGGGGAGTACAAGCCCGCAATAATTCAATATCCTACCTTTGAAAAATCCTCCAATAAGCAGCATGACCTAAAAAAATGCTTCTCCTAAAAATTACCTGAAATAAAATGACTAACCACAGAACCAAATGACTAACCATAGAAAAGAAGCAAAGTTGTACCTAAATTTCTTTATTAATAATTTTAAAAATAATCCAAATATATTATTATTTTTTTTGTATCTAAAATTTCTCTTCTTACAATAGCATTGCTTTAGTTATAAATGAACCGAGGGGAGATATATGTTGCAAGACTACAGAAAAACCATAAATTTGTACCTTTTTTTCGCGCATGTCACCAGATGATCCGGTACACTTATTAGCCCTGTCGTTACTCCTCGCAAGGACCCGGTGGTTCCAACATCTTTTCTCACTTGAGGATATCGTTGATTCTATCCATTTTTCGAAGTCTCGGCATGGAGACTCTAAATCCGTCGCAGAAACATCTGGATAGATTGCCGAATGCTGAAAAAAGGGCAGCCGTTGTCGTCGCTCGACTTAACTACCAGCAAGATGGCGGACGATCACAACGTTCATCGCGTGCCACAGATCTAGGCACAGCCAGCTGTCGTCAAAAAAAGGTCTCTAGATCTGTGGCACGCGATGAACGTTTCGATCGTCCGCCATCTTGCTGGCAGTTAACTCGAGCGATGGCAACGGCTGCCCTTTTTTCAGCATTGGGAAAGGGTTGCACCTCAAAGGGTCAAGGAAGATTCTTATTTGCATTTCCCATCTCCTTGGTCCTCTCTCCTTCTCATTCCCTTCAATTTAGAGGGGTAATACTTTTTTTTCTTCAGGTTTTTGTGTTATAGTGTCATTTTTGGCACCAGCTCGTCTGTGGTAGTAATTCCTTTTATCAACGGCTGTCACCTTCCCTGTGGTCGTGTCACACTACACCTTTTCCGATAAGATTGTAGTATTTTAACTTAGGTTTACGTTCTTCCAAACGGTCCTATGCGACGAAAAAAGTACCCAGCAAACACACGACTCACAGTTCGATAACTGAACTATATCTTACGCCAAATAGTGCAGATATCATTTGAATACCAGGCAAACTGTGTCGAAAGTGTCCGCCAAAGTGAACACTCAGTGGACACGGTAAAAGATGTCGATGAGTTATAGGTAGCGGGTTACGATTTCGATTTGCCACGAATCAAAACCGAGAGGTTGGGCATAGAATCGGAACTTTGAATGCATAATAATAATACAAAATTATAATTATTGGTTTAAAAAATAATACCATATCGCCTATGATATTGTTATGGTTTTCGTGCATATCCTTTTTGAGAGGAGAACCCTAACCCATACGATGCAGTTCTGACTTCGCTAATCAGGTCAGCAATGTGGCATCTTTCTTAATACAAGACATTGCTAGAAATAGAAGTACATAATTTTTATCGTACTTTTGGCAAAAGTTCGATGCCTTGAAATGATATATCTTCGATCCTATACCTAAAAGATTTCCGATCATTACCTTTGATTCGGCATTGATGACACAGCTGAGAAGTCGGATATCGAATCGTAAGGTTTGCGATAGTTATGTGTTTGCTGGGTAACGTCAACTAAGCTTCAGTATTTCTCAGTTCGAAAACTGTGTCATATAACCAGGATGAACTAACTCAACTGTACTAAAATTACGTGAGAACGATAAACTCTGACAGGAAATTTATGTCAGATTCGCAATTTGGTGAGATTCTAAACAGCTCTTCGAGACTGCACCATTTAATATTTTTACGAGAAGGGGGATTTAGATAACAAGCGCGTTTTGTAAAAGATTTATTGCGATTACATGGAGTAAAGCCCAATGTGAAATGTTAATAAATATTTCATGTATATTAAATCCAAAGTGTTTGTTATATTCATTTTCAATCAGTGATTTACAACTAACTAAACGGTGAGCAGTCCTACGTTATAATACACTTCCCGCGGTTGTTCCAAAAGAAGTGACTAACCGAATGTTTATTTTTTAATTACGATTTCGGCTGTGAAAGTTAGGGTATTTTTTTTCAAACACCATGCATTTTGAAATTAAATTTTAAAAAAGTTATCTAGATTTTAAATCATAATCTGATTCTTTATCTACAGATGAAGTGTTTCCAAATCAGTAGGGTCACACGGAGAAATCATGAGTCACTCTTTTTTCCGGGATAACCGATGGTCAATAACTTTAAGCATTAAAAATGTTTTCACAAAACTGCTAAATTATGTCAAAACATCCTTATACATTCTATTTTCTTATATCAAGTTCAAAAACAATGCAACTATGAGGCAAGTAAGAGAGAAAAAAAAAGACTTAATCACACTACTATAAAACATATTCAATACAGATTGTCTCTGAAAAGCATGATATTTTAAAGATTAATATTAGTGAAACATTTTTGAGAACAAAATTTTGTTGGTGCTGTTTTATAATTGTGCACGGTCTACGATTTTCCTACATATACATACTTTTTCTTAATTATTTTTAAAATAAATTTTTAAATTAAACTAATATTTATCCCCCAGTTTACTGCAAATCCATCAAAAATAACTAGAAAAAATGTTAGAAAAATCACTTCATTTTGTTGAGCCTTTCCGGACGGTTGCCGAGTTTTGTGGAATTTACAACTTGGACGAAAAGTGTCGCTTCGAAAATTACGCTGAAGGACGGGAGATTTTCCCAAACTAATCTGCGTGAAAGTCTTTAAAATCAAATTGCGTTCCATATTAATTTTTTTCTGTATGATAAAAGACACAAAAAAGCATTGCATGTTATATTTTACTTATATTAGTGATTAATTTTTATACGTAAGAGATATTGAATAAAAATTAGCACTGAACTTGAAAAAATGCATTCCGTTTGATAAATTAAGGTAGAATTTAAATTTACTTTTATTTTAAAAATCATAATTTATATTTCAAAAGAAGATTGAAGAATATTTATACACAAATAAAAGAATAAATTTTTTCAAATTGTTTTAGAAGCCCTTTTGTGTGTGATGCCTGTGGTGGTAGCTCGTGGTAGATGTGACTTCATCTCTTATTATTATTTGAGAAAGCCGAGGTGACTATGAAGTGCTTCTTACTAACCTATCTGGCTAGTACTACTGTAAACTTTTTAAAGTGGAGAAAACTAAACAATATACTAAAATAAATTCAACAAATTTGAATTCAAAATTAACATGATCTTTATTTCTGAGACCTTAAATTACTTTCTTCATCAATAAGAAACAACATGATTCGCAACATAACTTTGTTTACGATAAATATATCTATATGGTCAGGGGAGATGTGGTACTTAGTGGCGATAATTTTGATTAACTGTACATAGGGCACTTTTCACGAGAAATGAGGAAAACAGAACATAGATCCGCCCTCGCTCATAGTCAGGAGGGAGTAAGTAGATCAGGAAATGCTCCGGTCACGTGCCGAGTGTCCGCCGCACATCCGGGCTAGCGAGCACAGCCAGGAGGTGGCTATTCCGTATAAGCACAAAAGAAAACTGGTGTATCTCCAGCACGTACTTCGTTTTTACATATCTCCTTGATGAGGTTTGGGACGCTTCTCCTTCTCTCTCTCTCCTCAGGGTTCTTTCCCCCCCTTTTTTCTTTAATCCTCTAACGCACAGTGTTCCCGCTCTGGGAACTCCAAACTCTGACGTTTTGACTGTTGCCAGTCACGGAGACTAGATTTGATTTCTATAAAAATAGTTGCTGGTGACATAGCTCTACGAGAATCCTTTACTTTTTAGCACGTCATTTCCCGTAAAAAAGATTGTCACGATTATTTTGAACAGCACTGACATCTGCTGAAAAATGGAAGAACGCGAGAACAGCTGGACAGATTGCCCAATGCTGAAAAAAGGGCAGCCGTTGCCATCGCTCGACTTAACTGCCAGCAAGGCGGCGGACGATCAAAACGTTCATCGCGTGCCACAGATTTAGAGACCCTTTTTTGACGCAGCTGGCTGTGCCTAGATCTGTGGCACGCGATGAACGTTTTGATCGTCCGCCATCTTGCTGGTAGTTAAGTCGAGCGACAACAACGGCTGCCCTTTTCTTAGCATTGGGAAAAGGTTGCGCCTCAAAGGGTTAACAGGGATTTCTAATAGTATGTCCCTTATTCTCATAGGCTGGATATTCCTGTTGGATGGTCAATCCCCGACCTAAGCCGAATCACCATCTAGAGGCGGGGACTGAGGCCCCCGGATATTTTGATGAGCCATAAATATTTTTTATCGGTTTTCTATTGTGCTTATACTGTCACTTCCGTCACTTGACTGGCGGCTATTCTAATTTATTGACGACGTGTGTGGTCTTCAAGTGGGAAAAACATCAGTCTTTTCGAAATGTCTTTTCTTTTAAAACAAATTTTCTCAACTAGACCTTTTATGCTACCACAATGCTGTTGATTGAAGAACAGGTACGCTTTGAAAACCGTACTATTATCATTCGATCCATCTCCAGATGAATGAAATGAAGTTTAAGAATTTATATCTACTTTGCTTTCATTTGGGTGTATATCTCATTGCTCTAATGGAGACAAAATGTCTTCCTGCATTAGTTTTCTTTTAGCCTTCCTTTAACCTCACTTGATTCTAACTTCCTCCAAAGAGACCAAAAAGTACAAATATAAAACCAACATGCCTCCATCCCTCTGAAAAATGAATTAGAAGTAAAAGCAGAAGCTGCCGACTGCAAAACAAGAGACTCTACAGCGACAGCATCAACATATGCATTGACTTTGTTTATATTAGCCAAACACTCGCTCAGACTTCTCCCTTAAACAAAAACATTTAAAAATTATTTCTGGAGAGTAGTTTTCTCTTAAAAATAGATGGTAAGCGTTAGAGATAGTTACAGGAAATTTTAAAATTTATTATACTAATTTATTATACTTTTATTTAAAATACTAAACTTTCTTTCAAAAACGTGTATACATGTCAGCCGTTCTTTGGGGCAAATTGACTGTAGCCACGTCAATTTCCGTGGAATAACAAACAAAAATATCGGTTGTCGTTCGTTTGAAAACGCTATTCTCAATAAGTTCTAACAAAATAGATGAAACAAAGTTAAAACTAGGAAACACGAAGTTGCTCAGTAATTATAGGGGAAAATGAAGTTTCAACCTCTTAAACGAAGTCTTTAGTTCACAAACTGGTGCTAGGCACTGAAAAGAAACTCCCTGTCCTCGGGTTTTTAATCACTCAAAGTGACTAAATTATGGCTTATCCGTTGAGCTTGGTTAAATTGTTTTGGGTCAAGTTTGAATGTCGAGATAGCCCTAAACGATAGTTTTCGAACATTGAAGCCACAGTTCTAAGTCATTAGACTAGCGTCAATAATGGGTACCTTTTCCGTACTGGTGAAATTGTTCCATCAGAAAGAGGAGAACTTCATTGCTTTTGTAAAAGAGTTTCGTCGTATGAAAAATATACGACGAGGTCCAATGCCCTTTTTTTCCTTAAAAAAGATTTTAAAGAAGTTTGAAACAATTAGGCAACTTGAAACTATTCCAGGTAGAGGACGAAAACAAATTCAACGACGAGCAGGCATTTTATAATAGCATATTCTCCATATTCTCCTCGTTAGCCGAATATCAATCCCTAAGACTTCCAGTTATGGCGTTCCCTGACGGATAATATTTACAATACCAGGCCATCATTTGTGTCAGATATAAAGAATAGCATTTGGTGCCATATTCTTGATATTACGGTAAACTAGCTGTAGTCAGCATTGGAAAATATTGTTCAGCGACTAGAACACATTGTTGAACACGAAGAGAAGTATATTGAATAATTTTAAGGATAATTTATTTTCTTAAAAATTTTGAGGGATATTAAATATTTTTATATGTATTACGGTGACACCTATCAACGTATTTTGTGATATAATTTTTGATTTAAAAAATGTCAAGCGCATCACTTGAACAAACAGTAATTCAAATTTTATCTCATTTGAACTAACAGAACGCATTCTAGAGCTCTCTGAAGTGGAAAACTTATTGCTTGCTAGCGTTGTACTTCAAATTCAGTTTACCACTTAACATTCTACAAAATTACACTTCACTTTTGTAAGCCGTTTTCACGTGATGCGCGAATAATAATTAAAAATGATTCGCAGGCAAGAAGGAATACAATTTTCAACACTGTTGGGCTGTTACAACTTTATTTATGAGGTAAAAAAGAATGGAGACGCACAATGTTACTTAATACTGTGAAAATTTTATATTTGAAAAGCATAATTTAATTATTATTTTTTTTAAGTTATCATTCCTTACAGGAAACTTTGAAAATGTTTGCAACCATTTTGAATACAAACATAAAAACAATTGGGTTTTCCAGACAAGTTCTGCAAACGTCGATGAATTAAAAACAAACTATTACTGTAGAAATCTCGTCAATAACAACAAAAATTTTGAGAAGAGTGTCAGAAAGTTTGGTTAGATTTGTTCATGCTTACATTCAAAAGGGTAGCTAATATTTTCAAACTTTGCTGTAAGGAATCATAATTTAAAAAAATTGAAATTATGATTTTCAAAAATAAAACTATCAGAGGATTAAGTAACATTGCGTGTTTCCATTTCTGTTTTACCTCACAAATGAAGTTTTAATAGTCTAACAGAGCTTGAAATTGTCTTCCACACTTAAACATGTTCAAATAATTATACACTCATGTCCATAAATTAAGGATAAATCAGAATCACACAGAAATGGAACTCTAAAATAAAAATTTCACCTGTGGAATGATCACACACATCTTGAAGAAGAATATGCAAATTACAGGAAACCACCAGATGGCGTAGATGGTACGTCACAATGACGAGAGTGTAAGAGAGGGGTATATAAGGAATGGTGGCAAAGAAGTAAAATTGTTCACAAGCGCTGTGAAAGCCTTTCAGTGCAAAAACCGCATAGTTATGGCACAAAGGAGGCATTTGGATGATGTTTTACGTGGCAGAATTATCGGACGACTGTAATGTGGACGTACCCAGCTGGAAGTATCCGAGGAACTTGGAATCGCCCAGAGTGTCATCTCCATGCTTTGGCAACGATTTCAAGATGATGGTAATGTGAGTAGACGTTACAGCACAGGTCGCCCCCGAGTTACAACGCCGAATGAGGACCGCTATTTGGCAGTTACTGCCAAAAGAAACAGACGGAGTACAGCATCAGACCTGTCTCGTCAGCTCTCTTCAGCTACCGGTACGACAGTTTCAAGGCAGACCGTGTACAGACGCTTAGGGCACATTGGTCTATATGCTCGTAGGCCTGTCAGATGTGTTCCACTTACCGCAACTCACTGTCGCCTGCGATTAACCTGGAGTAGAGAGCATGCATTGTGGACACCGCAACAGTGGTCTTGTTTGATGTTTTCCGACGAGTCCAGGTTTAGTTTGGAGTCTGATTCTCGCCGGACATTCATCTGGAGAGCGCCAGGTACCCGTTACCACCAAGAGAACACCATTGAAAGACACCGTTACGGTGGTGCAGGATGGCTCGTTTGGGGAGGAATTATTCTTGGTTCCAGAACTGACCTGCATGTTCAGAGTGTAACGATGACAGGCCACATCTATCGGGATGTCATTCTGGAACAACATGTACGTTTGTTTAGGGGCGCCATGGGTGCTGAATTTGTGTTTATGGATGACAACGCCCGTCCTCGCCGTGCAAACATTGTAGACGAATGCCTTCAATTGGAGGATATCACCCGTATGCATTGGCCAGCATACTCACCGGACTTGAATCCAATAGAGCATGTGTGGGATATGCTTGGTCGACGAATTGCAGCCTGTCAACCCCCTCCCACCTGTCTACCGGAACTTTGGAGTGCATTGCTTGATGAGTGGTGTAATATTCCCCAAGATCAGATTGATCATTTGATACTCAGCATGCCTAGGCGTTGTCAAGCCTGTATTGCATCGTCCGGGAGACATACTCCGTATTAACCATCCTACTAACCATGTTATACTGTTTTTTGTTAATAGGTTCTTTTTTGAAATTTGGTCAAGGGAGTAAAACTTGCAATATTTATTAATTATGTCAAACATATAGCATCTTTTTTGCTCTTTACTTTTTGTTTAATAAATAGACTTTACAAATAAGTCAAATTTGTTTTCCTTCTTTCTCTTTCTTTGCCTGAACTTCATTATCCTTAATTTATGGACATGAGTGTAGTTTAGTGTTAGAGTAAATACCACATCAGTAAGATTTATATGATAAACAGCCAACAAAATAATAAACAAAATAAATAAACAAAATAAACAAAACCAACAATAAACAAATAAACAAACCAACGGGCATGTTCTTAAATTGATCAGCCTGTAGGAACTTTTTTGAATTCCCCAAGTGATGGCTCGTGGGATGCAGCAAGTACTGCCACCTGCATCGTAACTTTCAAAAAATAAGTAAGTCTTTTTTTCCTGCCAATTACATTTGGATTAGCAAAAGAGGTAAAATTGTTATTGGGATTGAGCACAAATTTAATCTATAAAAGGAAGTTCTTCGTACCTCTAAGCTTTTGCAGGTTAATTAGAGCCACTCTGCATTTGCATTTCGTCAATAAATTGTGTGAATAAATTTCAAATTATAAAAGGGATTTATATATATATGTCGACTGGTGCCAAATGACCAGTGTATAACTTAATTTAAATATGTGACTGAACAAAATGCCTCATAGTGCATTTCGCGATCACACTGAATTTTAAATACACTACACAACTGAAAACTTCGTCATTTATGGCTTGGTGGTAAAATCAGTGAATGCTGTAGTCACTTTTTTGAACAGTAGACAAAGTTAGCATTTTCTAAAATTTTCCTCTCATCATCAAACTGTCTGCCTAATGATAGTTTTTCAATTTTTTTTTTGTCCGTGGAGATGCAAATAGGGAGTTTTTTTTCCTATTCTCAGAGTTTTTAATTCTTAAGAGTTTTTAAAATAATTTCTTAAAGCTTTATGGGTTTTTATTAATCTGAAGAAGTAATTCTTATAAGAAACATAATTTATTGGGTATTCATGAGTTTATTTTTCATTTTTGGAGCCTTAAATAACATTTTTGCCATTTCGGTCATTGTCCCTGTCGTTTCTGTACCATGCGCATCATTTCTGTCACACCAGGGCTACAGAAAACATTAAGATAAGAATGTCAGAATCGATTTTTGTTTTCATTCGACATCAAATATAACATTTTCGATCAAAAGAAGTAAAAATAAAAAATTCCTTGTATTGAAAAAAGGTGACAGAAATGATGCAAAACCACCTATCTTATTTTGTCCGCTTCGCGATAATCGCCCATATATTCCTCCATTTAAAGGGAGGAGAAGCACAAGCTATAAAGCTGATTTATTGCATAATTATATGCTGCAAAATAAAATCAAGAAAAATAAATGATGACGAACGTACAGATTTTAAAACATTTTTCATGATAGGCCTCAAAACGGACAAGAGGAAGAATCTTTATGTCACGTCTGTGGAAATGTGTGAGCGAACAGGCTAAAGCAAATATGAAATTGAATTTTCTACTTTAATCACTTTCTTTAAAGCCTTATTGTCACATACATCATTTCCTTTTTATTTGCATCGGTAAATGAATAATAAATGTTACATAAACTATTTTCGACGGAGGTCATTCTTTTGCAGGCAGATGGACGAAGAGAGAGAGTTAGACAGGCAAATCAAAGTCTTAAACTCTTTCCACCTGAGATGGAAAGAGTTAATACAGAAATAAATTAATAAATAGTATGTAGTTTGGTTTTTTTTTTTTTTTGCTTTGAATAGATGAAATTGACTTTTTAACCGACTTCAGACAGGAGGAGGTTATCAAATCGTCTCAGTGCTGGTCCTAAGTATTTTTCTATGTGGTGAGAAATACAAAAATCCCCCCCCCCTCCCCATATGTAGCTGGAAAAGTTTTCAGAGGGATCAAACGAGGATTTCAATAACATATGGGCACTCAAATATACATATATATATATATATAGCTTGGTGATTCATCGTCAAGTATCACGCCAAAAGTTAATCCCCGAAACTGAACTCAGCTTGGTGATATCTTCTATATTTGGCTAGAAACTGCTAAAAGCTACTGTTAGGCATTGGGGATGTTAATTATTGTTCTTTTAAACAATTTCAAACAAAGGAAGGAAGAGGTAACTAATTCGTTGGAATTTTTTGTTTAAAATGTAAGTTTAGGAATGGCCTGTTTGACTCTGAAAGACAACGCGGAAATTATATTGGTCGTATGTCATGACAACCCTTGTATTTGGCATGGTGAATACCCATTTTCCCTGCTAATCTGTGTAGTATCTCTCATTCTGGTGAGTTAATTCATGGGTTTAATGTTTGGTAAATATTGTCAATAGGGTTTCGGTATATTTAAATCACAGTGATGTTGTTATGGTGAAGTAATTTGAAGTTGGTTTTCTTTTCGGCAAAATGCTTGATGAGCATAATATATAAAATTTCGTAATTCATTTTTTAAAAGAAATCGTTATGATGGCTCTCTATTTAAACGATTTCACGTCACCGCATTTAGGGGCTTACGATGCGACGCTGTGCGGAATGCATATAAAACATCTTTGTAAGAAGCTAGTACTTCAGAATGAATCAATTCTACAATTTTTTTTTTGCACTTTTGATATTTTTAATTTTTATTTTGAAATTACGCGTCGCATTAGTGTTTCAGTAATTGCTGAAATAATTGGTCAATAACAAAATTAACGTTGATAAGCATTTTTAGGGGATTTACTTCAACAGAAATAAATATGTGGTAAAATTCGCCCCCAAAGATGCGCAGTCAGTTATTACTCGAGCAATGTACGTGTAACGTAGAGTTAACATACCATATATAAGCCAATCACGGTAATTTAATTTAGAAAAATTCCAAAAAATCTTGATAAAGTATCTTACATCATAAAGGATTTTTACAAAGTATGGAAACTCCATGAGATTCTGCAACCCTCCCTTAGAAGCATAGTCCAGCAATTCTTTAGATACGCCAGTGGCAAATCATAGAACATTGCTTGGGTGCTGAGGTATTGTTTCGAATAAAAGAAAATCAGTCTTGCCAGTTGCGCAATTTTTGATAAAAGTTTGCAAACCTACTTAGAATTCGAATGTAATCTATAGTTTATATCTGAGTATATCTCTCTCTCTCTCCTAGCCTTTTAAATTCATAGACCTCTTTGAAATTTAGAGCGGCTATTATTACAGTAGAATTGAATTCCTTAAAATTTCAATGCACAATTTAAAAAAGGAAAATTTACGATCAACCTCCAATCAACTCTTGGAATTTTCTAAAGACCTTTTTAAAACTTCTACAGACCGTGAGAGTTTTACCTGGAGCTCGTTAAAAATTCCTGGTTTATAGCGCATAGACAGTAAATTGAATATTAGCTAACCTACAGCTAAAAATTAAAATTTCTCATTAATCTCGAAAATAAATATTAATATACTTAAATCTGATGTTGTCTGTATGCCAGTTACTTTTTATAGAAATTCGAACACGAATTTTTTAATTAAATTTTGAGTCCATTTTTCGTTTGACACACAAAATAACAAAGACTAAATAAACGGATTCATTCCAATTAACAATATAAAAAAAGAAGAGAATTATGTTAATTGTAAATTATTCTCGCTATTGAATATTTCAGTATTCTAAATACGTACCTAACATAAGTAGCGTATGATTTAGCTGATCGTATCAATGCATATATTACTTATTTTTTATTGAAAACGTATGCATTATTTTTTAATACATGTGACGTATTCGAATATTCAAAAGAAAGTTATAAAGCTAGACTTTGGATCTTTGAGCTAATTAATTATCGAAATTATGTAATACTATCGAAACTTTGGTTATCTTTCCTAAAAATTGTATGGAAGAACAATTTTTAAAATAATCTTTAAATATTGTGAAACCAGGCTTAAAAGAAATTTCAAGCGATTAAGTATGCCTCAGACAAAGTCACGTATTCTCTGTTTATTCAACCGACCAGATATTCTCGTAAGTTGTAGAAAAACTTTCAGTTTAAGAGAGATTTATTACAAATTTTACTATATTTCAAATTTAACTACTATATTAACATATGGCATATTTACAACATACGCGGAATAAAGCATTGTAATAAATTAATCTATACTTTTATTGGATATTAAGCACATAACATGAAATATGTCACTATAACTCTAATACTTTCCTTGACAGATGTATTTCGAAAGCTGAAGAAATGTTTCTTTAAGAAAGTCAGTTGGGTAATAACATAGAGGTATATATGTTGCTTAAAATAGTTGTAAAATATTCTTTACGAAGCTCGATTACGCGAAACTGGCTAACGCATTGATGAGTTGAAAAAAAATCGATGATCAGTTAATGATTCCCCGTTTTTACGATTAAAATAATGTCACTTAAAAATTTGTCACACTGCAGTAATGTTCACCACTATTTTTCAAATACGGTGCTGATTTCATTGCTGATGCTTATGAATTTATCAATGTGTATTTGCTTACAGTCAGATATATGGAAAAAGGTAAAGCATTCTAGCGTTTTTTGTTTAATAATAAGAGCTAAATTTATCATTTAACAACATATTTATAACATTAACAACAAATAACAGTATTCCCCAGTAATCCTGTAACATGATTCGATGCTACTTTTTTTTTTCTAATGGCCGGAGTCTGCCTTGAAGACTTTGGCCCATTGTTAGTCTCTTTATTATGGGGGCACCTAGTAGGGGGACCAATGTCACCCCCTATGAAAGGACGGACATGACAACCACTCCCAGTCGGGGATCGAACTCCGGCCGTCGGAGTTGAACCCGAAACCGGAGTACGGTGCTTTACGCACCCTACAACTCGGTCGGCTTGATTCGATGCTACTAATAACAATAATGGATTTTTATCTTTGAAATTTTTTTTAGCTTAATACACCACTATCACACATCTAATTATGTAATGTTTGTATCAATTTTCGTAAAATTCATCAATGTCCTTTTGTGAAATCTTGTAACATAATTATGTGTCATAGTCCTGTACTTGGCATGTTTTTGGAGAATGCATACACTGTGATATCGTCTTTACATTTCTTGATGACGATTTTCTATCACACTGAAAAACTTTTGTTTGTTTTCAGAATGTGTGAATACAGGCAGTATTATTTAATACAGCATCAGTGAGGAAAAAGTGAAAAATTACACAAAATAAATTGCATTTTCAGTTATTATATTTAAGAACGGTTTTTATGACCTATTTTAATACACACAAACTGCTGGCTGCGTAGAACTGTTTTAAGTTCAGCTTTTCTTTCAAATGAATATAGCCCCGATTTTTATAACGCAAAAAATCCCTAAAAATATCCTTAAAAATACAGTAATCGTCCAAAACATTACGCCCTTAAAAAATAGCGTAATAATGAAATAAACATTTCAATTTAAGCCAAACTTTCCTTGAAAAACATGAGGGAAATTGCAATTGGGAATAAGGAGACAAGAGTTGAAAGATAGGAATGGGAGAAAATATTAACAAAAAGAAGATAGTAAGATAATAGTAATAACGTTTTTTTGTCATTCTTTTTTATTGTTCACTTCCTATTTATTTATTTATTTTTTTACTAGATTTACTATTTTCTTTTAGTTGATATCTTCTCTTCCCTCCTAGTTCAATTTTTATTCTTTTTGATACTCTATCATTTCCCTTCTTCCACAGCGCGATAATTGTTAGTTCCTGCACATTCCAGGCAGTGTGAATGATAGAACATTTTGCAGCTGAAAAAGGGTGGATTCTTTGAACCACCGCTGCAAACGTATGTTGCAATGTTTTTTTTTTTTGATGTCTGCGTGTTTAATACAAAGTTAGTTATCAGTTTTAAATGCAAGGTTTTTATGGTACATCCGTGATTATTTTCTAAAATGTCTAGATTTTTAATGTTAGCTCTGTCAGGAATTTAGTTAATAAAAATTAGGGGCAGTAAATCTTAGTAGTAATATTAAAACTGGATAATGAGATAGCTTTAAAATACTTCTAATGAAATAATTTTGCTTTCAAAAAAACGTAACCTAAAAATGTTTTAATTTATGTTAACAAATCTGAGAAACATAAAAATAAGTTTATTAATTCAGTTTTTCAGTGTTAAATGCTATTAGCCTACGGAAAGCACCACAAGCATTTAATAAATTAGCCCTTTATAAGACGAGTTTATGTGCAGAAAGTCGAAAGCACTTCGGATTTTTCTGGCCCATTCTCTTTTAGGATTAATTCATATATTTTCCCTTTACAGTAATATCCCACGTGAAAATAGGAGAAACAAGTATTAAACAAATATAGAAATTTTGCAGGAGAATATATTAATTATTCAGAAAATCAAAGTCAGAAAACTCACTGCTGCTTGTACACGCAATTAAATGCAAAAATATATAATTAAAAGCGATGATCCTTATGCTCAATTTCCGTGTAATTATTTGAGATTTCTTTAAAAATACGAATAAAAGAAAAGTTCAGAAGCCAAATATAATTTAGAATCTAGATGTATAGAAAAAATTTGCAACCAATATAACTGAACAAAAATCAGAAAATTCACTAATGATAATTGATTTCTGTATTTAATAGACCGTAGATGGTAAATATTCTTAGCACGGCCTTATAAAGGGTTAATAGACATTTGAATGATGATTTATCTAAAATTCATTTTATGAAAGTTAATATACCTTCTGTCCATATACATATCATTTGCAGAAATTTTTTCGTCGACGTCACATGTAAACGAATTAATTAATTAATTAAATTAATAACGCACAGAAATATACTTATTAAACATAGATTAAGTAAATCCAACAGTTGTGACTCTTTTCTAGGTCGAATGCAACGAATACTTTCAGCCTGATAACTGTGTAAGTAAAATTTATTAAAAGAGTAAACATTTGAAATCATTGATATTCATTATGCACTGTTTTAAAATGTTATACAATATACTAAAGTATGTGAATCTTGTAGTAAGTATTCTATTTTGTTAAAAGAAATATAAGCAATTTCACAGTCTAAAAATTCTAGGAAATTCAGAACAAAAACATTATAATGAGGCAGTAGAAAGATAATTATGCTTTGCACAATACTTGATCTAAACTAGTGTATCACTAGAGTTATTTTCTGTATTAAACGAACAAAAAATCTCTGGGGACTAACTTCTAACATCATGAACATGATATTAATATTCCTCTGATGTTATTTCAGATAAAATCTACAAGCATTTATGCATATATTCTACAAACATTTTACAATTCATGAAACCGTGCAAATGTCTACGCGCTAACAAAATGCTATGCCCTAAAATTTTGAATATCGCTTTCTGAATAGGTAGAATACTTCGCATTTCTCACACAGTTTACAGTGCATCTAGTTGACGACAAACAGAGCTGGCCGGGGACACTTTCCACGAGTGCACGTTTTCCATCTAGCTTTAGTTTCGAAATAAGTCGATAGATGACTCCAGACAGATAACTAGCTGATGTACCAACACACTACAGATTATACACGAAACTTTCAGTTCAGTAGCGGCTTTCAAACTGTCAGAAGACGCTAATTTCTGCCTTTTTTATAGTGAAGAAATGCAGAAAAAACGCAACTATCAGATTTCTTATTCAAACATAAAACAAACGTATTAGTATTAAACGTACTGTTTTTACATTGCTTGTACAAAAGAGGACTTTATTTCTTCGTGTAATCTATAATTATGCGTTTCTTTTTAAAATAACTTGGACCGTTACTTGTAGTATCAAAGTTATAATATGGCGACTGGGTAGACTTTCTAACAGCATATGGGACACGGATTCCAACACGTATCTTGTTGGAATGTATCGTGCTGAAATGTTGACTAAATCAGCTAGTGAGTAAATTAGGGTTAGGATTAAGATTTTTGAGAGCAGATACTTGAGAACGAGAAAGGTTAGATTTGGCATGAATGTTATTCGAAGAGATAGTATTAGCCATAAGATATCGCAGAGTATCAAGATGGTTAGAAGAAAGTTTACCATTTTTAAAAGAGTTTTCCAAACCGAAGCGTTTTTCCGTATCATTTACCAACACTTATAAAACTACCTTTCGCAACTAGATTATGTATGCGAGTATTTTATGAACTCAGTAAGATTTTATTGGACTGGGAATTATTGTTTAGATATAGATCAGAAACATTTGGATAATTTTTATTTCAATACCGTTGCAATTTCTTAATTTATAAACATCCATTATACAACTGTCATTGGTATGTACGTGTTTCAAACGAAACTTACATTTCAGAAATGCTCGGGACATCTATTATTTTTATTGAAGCATACTTTTAAAGCGACGGTGAGTTCGAGGCGATTAAGTTCGCTTTGACACATCTAAATGTCCGCCCTTCCCTTTCAGATCAGTTCGCCATTTTCTCTGACTCTCAGGCAACAAAATCGCCAATTTTGCAAATCGCCAATGGTTGCCAAGCTCCTATCTAGCACAGCGGTCCCTGTGCAGGACCTTTCCGAATACAAACGAAAAACCAATCAGACAAACCTTAAAGTAAATGGTGGCAACGGTGAGCGAGCAGTGCTCTATCGGGATCGCCGCGACTGAGGAAATAGAGAGGAGAAAGCAAGAGGGGGTCTGGGTACTGGTTTTCGTGACGTCACAAGAAAGGATGGGATTTGGAACAGTTTGCATTGAGTTCAATGGAAGAAATGGAATTAATAATGCCAATAAATACGAGTAGCTTAATTTTTTATGACGCATTGAAATAGCATTTTC
>JAWZYV010016620.1:0-39817 GCA_038373885.1 Cheiracanthium punctorium
ATTTCTGATGTCAACTTCTTGAACAAGGAATGATTTCTTTTAAAATAATTACGTATAAAAATTGAAATTTCACCATCCTACATGGTCATGCTAAAATATTTTAGGGAGTTAACGTTCAATACTTGTGATTAAAGGCTAGGAAAAATAAATAACGCTTTCGAATGATAGCGATCATGCCGTCCCCAAAAAGGGACGTTAGTCATAAATGGGTTGAAATTTGAATACGACCCCGTTCAATAAATAAATAAATAAATAAATATTATTAAAATGTGCCCCATGCAATTATGGGGTAGTGTTCAAAATTTGAGAATTGTATTCTAAAAAAATGTAAGAGATATGAAGACAAATGCATGCTGACTTACACCATTTTTTAGTTGCTCCCAAAGGGAAAAAGATCACGCCGAACAATCGCATTTCAGGGGTCGTACAGAAATTTCGAAAGAAATTTTTCTTTACCACTCTAGCAATAAACGCTTACCTTCTAAATCATGTATAGTCCCTGATCATCTTGGTTTAAAGAAAGCTCTGAGGCATCTTATGATTGATGGATGGAAGTTTGTGCTTCACATCACCACTAACAACTAAAGTAAAGCTTTTTAGTTTTACATCAGAGAAAAATCACTGTTTGCAAAAAGTGGTAAGTTATATTCCAAAATTGTTGCCAGTTATGTAAAAATACATAACTTCGGCTGAAGTGGAGAATTGTGTTACTTCTCTGAATGGAGGACAATAAACAGGCCCGGACTGGGAAGGTGGGGCCCGCCCGTCTGAAGAGAAGGGGGGGGGCGGATTATTATGTAACCGATAAATAATAGGATATGTTAACTTTCGGGGTAATAGGGGGAGGAATGGTGTTATTATTAATTATGATTGATAATTAATGCATTATTAAAATATTGATCTATTAATTAATATCTGTCATTCGTATTAATTAATCCCTTGCTCATCGGGAACCTTCTCTCAAAAATTGAGAACTACATTTAGAATAAAGTGTTTGGAAGCCTTCTAGGCCGCAATTGCAGCTACAAAAAATTTTGCAAGTGTCAAACTTCTTTTAAGTGCTATCAGTA
Source organism: Cheiracanthium punctorium (assembly GCA_038373885.1). Classification (NCBI taxonomy): domain Eukaryota; kingdom Metazoa; phylum Arthropoda; class Arachnida; order Araneae; family Cheiracanthiidae; genus Cheiracanthium; species Cheiracanthium punctorium. Next base: position 1,071 of record JAWZYV010016620.1, read on the forward strand.
TAGCACTCTTTTTTTTTATTTTCTTTCTTTTTCTGTTTCGGAGCCCGCCCTCAGCAGGGAGGGCCTGCCGAGGGTGGGGGCCCACCCGACTGCAGACAGTTGGACACACTGGCCAGTCCGGGCCTGACAATAAATAAAAATTTCTCGTGCACGCATACATAGTTTCCAACAGAAAATACTAGAGGGTAACATATATTTCAAGGTACTCAATTTTTCACATCTTTTCTATATTACGCACCTTCTCATTGATTCTACTGACTCATGTAAAAATTCTTATGAGCATGTAAGAATATGTCTTTAGGTTAAAAGCAAAAATGATATTTGAATGTGCATTTTCTTTCTTCTTATAAATAGTGGAAGTTTTCTCTCTCTCTTTTTTTTTAACTTTTATGATTTTATTACAGTGGAATTATTCAGATGCAATAATTATTGCCGTGAAGTGATTGGAAATTCTAAAATTTCTTTGTAATATCAGCGCATTATTATTAAGTAAAAGAATGGATCTGCAAAATAATGAATCAATTTTAGGTAATCGTCATAGGAGTAGCATCGAGAGGGTAGGAACTTAGGAAGAAATGGTGCCTACATAACTTTGCTTAGGAAACAGAGCCGTTTTAACACGTGCTAAGGCCCCCGGCTCAGTAATTAGATGAGACCCCTGCTGCTCCTGGCACAGACTTCAAAATACACATAGACCGGACACACCTATGCTTTCGCTGTGACTAAAATCATCGAGAGCAGTAAGAGGAGCAGAGAGCTTCCAGGGAGTCCCGAAGATGGCGATTGGCGAATTCACCCCTCTTCTTTCGGGGGGGGTTGCCGCGCTTTCCCCCTTTCTCCGAAGCGAAAAAGTAACGATCTTTTGTTCATGAACTTGTAAACCATCTTCGGGACCATTTGGCAGCTCTCAGCCCCTCCCTCTGCTCCCGATCATTTTAGTCACAGAGGAATTGATCAAAGCATAGGGGTGTCCGGTCTATATGTATTTTGAAGGTCTGTGGCTCCTGGGGGGGAGAAGGGGGGAAAGTATTACTTTCACCAAAAATATTTCAGTCACAAATCTCTGGTTATGTCTAGTTATTGCAGTACGGAACCAAACATATCTTACCGGGTGTTTGATATTTTAAAAACATTTTACCGTAATAACGGTATCGGGGATGCTTTAAAAGCCATACAAAAGCACAGGTGTTTCCTTGCCATATTTAACAATTTTTAACAAAAAATGATTAAACTATAAATATATAAAAAATTCTTTATGCGCAACAATGAAGTAAATGGACAATGTTATAATCAGTCTGTTAATAAATGTAGTAAAATAATTTAAAACATTTGAATAAAAAATACCTTATCGAGTACCGGTTTTACGAAATTAAAAAATAGCTCGGAATACCGGTATTGTAATAATTAGGTATGCCGTATAACTAAATGTTTCACCCAACATGTGTATGTTTTATGATATACACTAAAGACTAAATAAAAGAATTGCCGTTTTTGAGCATATATATGTATATATGTCAAATAACGGCTTTTTGCGGAGATACATAAATATATATATACATATATATTTATGAAAAAGTCAATTCGTTTAAAATTGTAATAAACGCATATCAAAAAGAAATAAAAACACAATATCTTGAAAAAAAATTAGAATCCGTCTTAGAATTTCGAAATTCTTAAAAATAGGACTTTTCTGGCAAGATTTTCATTCTTTTTCTTTTTTCTTTTTCAAATAATAATTTTGGGCAGAGCTTTTATCCAGCTGACGCCCCCGCCTATGCGCTAAGACGGCATTGTTAGGAAACCAATTATTTCGATGCCCCTTACCCCCCCTCCCAGAGACTGAAGAAACACCGTTCACTCTGCATTAATGTTAAAAAACATCCTCAAACTCTATTTAATTAACAATGCTATAAAATTTATGTATCAAGCTTTTCATCCACTAAGACAAAAAATTATGTCCACCGTCTCACGTTTCCACTGAAAAGCACGCGTCATATTTAATCCGTAATCAATAATAAATCAAGATAAATGTGAGAAATAATAAATTTTATAAACTGGTGATAAGCAGCCACAATCATAATATTGCTATATAATTTTTAACTTTACGTCTAAATTCGGCCTATATTGTATGACTCAGTATTTCAGCCGGCAGGCCTTGTTTGCGAAGGTCACGCAAAAGCACGAACAGTTGGAAAATAATTTTATTACGTCATGGGATACAAGACAGTTGGAAAAATCACTCAAAATACTGGTGTTAAACGATAAAGTAAATAAAAAACTTTGTAAAAAACACACATAAGATGTTGCAGAAGACAACTTTCCTGTAATATCTTATGTGTGATTTTTACAAAGTTTTTTATTTACTTCATACAAGACAGTTGTTCGCATTTTGTTTTACTCAACAAAGAATGATATGTCTTTGAAGTGATGCGTCGAGTGAGGAGAACACATGTGTCACTCTCGGCCTCCACCATTAAGTTATTTTAAACTTATTTTTTGATCTGCTGTATTCTATTTCACTTCGTTAGCCAGAACGTTAGTAGGAGTTACGATTCAATACACACATCTTTGTGGGCTGTTACTATTAACTTAATGCCGTACTCCATCAGATTTCAACGAGCTGTACATATAGCGTGAACTTCACATTGAGAAAAACCCAAGTATTTTGAAGTAATTTTAGAGATATGCTGAAGCACAAATTTTAAATGTATTCCTACATATGTAGAAAAAACTAATGAAGAAGATAGAATTACTTGAATAGTTTTACATAGTAAATAAGAATGAAAAATGCTGTTCTTAATTCAATGATAGTGACTTTTATTCCATTGACCAGAGTACACTTTGCGTCTACCTATGTAAAATTTTTATTTTTTCAAATATATTCTACCCATCAAATATTTAGGTAATTGCTGCCCGTTATGGTTGAATACATACGTTATTTTCGGTTTGTGTAGTTCTATAAATCCAGCTTTTACGTATCGTGATAAATATGCAATTACAAAACGGAATAGATACGAAAATTTAAAGCGGAAACATTTTACAGGAAATTTTTATTAACATTAAATTACACATACTAAGTGCACAGTACGAAGTAAAACCACCACACTTTTTAAAAGGTAAAATTTTAAATAAAATTGTAAACTTTCGTAACCGAAGACTAAACGTATATATTCTATCTATTCAAGTAAACTACTCTGTAAAAGAGCGGTAGTGATATTAGCAGTTCTCTTTTCTGTACACTCGATGAACGATACTCGTTACAAGAATCGCCCGATGACTTTGTGTAGCTGCAGCGAATAGGGTTATGCTAGTTTTGATAGGAAATCTCACTGACGACATTTTTGGCATCGGTGCGTTTGTTATATTTCTAGTTGTTTCAGTAATATCTTTTTAATGAGTGTGGAGGTATAACGACACACACACACACACACTAAATATGCATTAAGGATTCTATAAAAAATTACGTACATAATTCATGAGTAAAACATATTTGAAAAAAAGTAAGAACATCTGAAACACTCTATTTTTCTTCCTTATTCCATAAAACCCATCTTTGGAATTGAAATCAATCTTAAAATCGCCTAATAAAACTACTTTACAATCCGCGCCAAGTATATTCCAACTATACTTCACCGTTTTAAATATTGTTTCGAATGTGCATCATATTTCATGAGTGTGCCGTGTTTGTCTTTCTTGGATTCATTCATACTTTCATGCCCCGACTCTCACCAAGGTTGCGATAATTATACATATGCAGTTACCATGAAAATTTTTGTATTTATGCGGCAACCGTAATTTAGAATTAAAATGGCGATTTGGAGCAACACATAAGTACAGATTTCCGTTACTTATTTATTTTTTTGTTTTATCAATTAATCTAGTTTTAATAATTTAGTGGCTTCAAATTCCTTAACTATTGCGTTTATCGCTAATTTGTTCACTTTAGTTTTCATCTAGTTCCTTTGGGAGCGTTGAAACTTGTGCATAACTCCTAGAGACCCATGACTGCAAAGCTCGTAAAATTGCGGTGAATTTTTAGGCTGATCTAGTGGGGGCGTTAAAATAGGAATAAACGCTTTCTTGTACCATAAAGCACATATTTGGAATCGAAATCTATATCAAAATCGCAGCCTGAAACTGTTTCACAATCTTCTTCAGGCATTTTCCAACTATACTTCACCATTTTAAATGCTGTTTGGAATGGGCATGCTAATCCATGAGTGTGCCGTGTTTTACTTCCTTTTTCCATAAAACGCTTCTTCGGAATTGAAATGTATAATAAAATCACGTTCAAAAACTAACTTACAATCTTCGCCAGGAATATTCTAAATATACTGCTCGAAGTTATTTTTTGGCAGCGAACTTGGCGATCACTTATCAAAATTTGCTAACCTTGTGAGACTTTTCATCATTTTACTCTCCCCCCCCCTCTTGCGCACCTTAAATATCACCTTAGTGCTAATAATAAAAATTCTGTGAAGCTTAGTGTATATATATTTTACTTATTAAATCAGACTGTGAACTCTGTCCAAATAGGCGATGACATTCTTTTTATGTTTACGCTTCCTTTAACAAATCTCCCAGGAATCAATTGAAGCTGTTTGCTATACTAATTTTAACTATTCATTAAGTACCATTTTGCAATAATTTATTTTGTTCTACACACAATTTCCATTATTTGAAGTATGTTCTGCCTTTCACTCATGCGTTATTGCTACGCATTATAATTGAACTACATTACAGTTGAATTCTGCACACATAATATGTGATTATACTTGATTATTTGGTCGGTAACTGGAGAATAACCACAAGGCTCCTCACCCCCAAATTTTTCAACATTTCTTACTCATTATTGATGGCTGGAAAATTATGAAAAGTAAACATCATAGCTGCCAACTCTCCCGGATTTTTGGGGAGATTTTCCACCACTAATTTTCATTTGGGGGGACATGCTTAATATAATTCCGAAATGTTAATCTAAAACAGAACTGTTTAAAAATTGTGGTGGGAAATCTCCCCAAAAATCCGGACGAGTTGGCAGCTATGACATTTAATGTAATTCTTCTCGGGTGATATGCAGTTTTGATTACAATGAAAAACATTCTCAAGTTAGTGGTTGCATTTCCCATAAAAAAGCCCTATAAAAAGCTAGGTTTATATATATATATATATATATATGTATATATATAACTAACAAGTAAAACGCAAAACATACTACAAATAAGACATATCTCGCATAAAAATATAACAGCTATTAGCAAGAATTAGAAACCAGATTTTGAAGCCAAATAAAGTGCAAGAATTATTGTGATAATATAATGGAACGGAAATTATAACCACTGTCACCATCGTCAGGGGCCACAAACAGTGGATTATAATTTACAGCAAACCAAATAGTAGGGTTTCGGTTGTGTGGCATATCAGAAGAGATATTAACTCCACACATCTGGGCCCTACCCTACTATATAAAGGAAAGAAGAAATCAAAAAGATAACAAAAATTAGAAATAGGAATTATAATTTTACATACCAGACCTTGAGCACATGGAAATTTCATTTGAACAATTGATATGTGTTGCCAATGCTAAGAATTGTAAAAAGTGAAAAATGGTGTTGCCACTAAATAAAAGTGTAAAAGTGGAAAGAAGAAAGTATAGGAGTTGCCAAATACTAAAAGGTAATATTATTAAATTTTAAGAATATCCAGGTATATTAATATAATAAATATATATTGAATAATAATAAATTAAAATGATTGAATAAAATAAATAGTATAGCAAAATTAAATATAACATATTGTTTAAAAAATATAATGATTATTATTATTGACAAAGTATGTATAATAAGTTATTGTATGACAGAAGATTAATCTAGTAAATAAGAAAAAATAAAAAATAATGTTTAGGACAGAATAATCACAATATAGGAACCCCGTTTTTTTTTTTTTTTTTTTTCCCAAATCCCTCCAGATATATATATGCATGCATATACACATCCAAATTGTTTTTAAACATATTACTTTTTTTTTTAATGAGAAAAACTTCCTCCGCCCGACCCAACCATCCAATTACAACCTTAAAACCAAAACCCCACCCAACCTCCAGTAAATTAACAAAGACATTAGACACATCATTATCAAGAATTGTATATAATAGATTTTAGGAACTTAGTGGGATAGTTGTATTGTCTAGCTGACAGAAATAGAGATTTAAAATTGGAGACTTTGAAATCATCAGAACATAGAAACTTGATTCTACAGCAGTGATTATAGATGATATTGCGAAATACAGATTTATGTAAGCAGGAGGAAAAATGAGTAAAGCTATTTACTTTAAAGCTAAAATCTTTACGCTTATCATATATATTGAAACTAAGGCTATTTCTAGGAGTGATGGAGATACTTAGATCTAGAAAACTAACAGAATTGTTAAGCATATCATTTTTAATTAATTCCAGAGCAGATGGATATTTTATGGGGAAGATAATGTTATTATTATTAGTAGTGTTTACAAGTAAGATATCATCTATATATCGTTTAAGAATGATGTGTGTATTAGTATATTCTTTTTCATAGTAATATAAGTAAAGATCTGCAAGGTAACTAGATGCTGAACCACCTTGTGGTATACCATGATTTTGTAGATATATTTTATTGTTATGTAGAATAAAATTATTATAGATAATAAATTTAGATAGACAACTGAAATAAGTTACATCAACATGGGAAGGGAGCTGAATATTGTTAACACAAGTTTCAAATAATTCATTAATTACATTGTAAAGGTCGTCAAGAGGAATATTGTTGAATAGATCTTTAAAATCATAGGTATATAAAGAGGTAATATTACTAATAGTACATATTGTATTGCGTAGATCATAACTATTTCCTATAGAGATAGAGTAATCATTACGTTTTATATAATACTCATGCATAACAGACAGTATCTTTAATAGAAGTTTACTTGCTACATTGCTATATGTATTACATCCTATTGTAACAGTTCAAAACTTTAAAGGCGATTTATGAAATTTAGGGATTAGTACAATATAAGGATAGTTTAGATTATTATGTTGTAGGTTGAGAAGTTTATAGAAAGCCAGAATTTTTTTGTTACAAACTACAGTAGACAAATTAGTAGAGGAATAGATACTGTTATTTACAATTGTAGAGGCTAACAAGCTATGATATAACTGTTTACAAATAAAAGCATAGTTATTGGATGATTTATCTACATAAGTAATTATGAAATACTGCTTTATATAGTCTATATATATATATATATATATATATATATACTTTATCATTGGATTATCTTGGGATTTCACTTCACGTAAGTAAGCTATTATATATTATATATATATATATATATATATATATATATATATATATATATATATATATATATATATGAGACGTCAGATATTTCCAGTAAAGTTCCAGAGTTAAGGCAAATAATATGGTTTATTGAACATTATCTTTTAAGTTACAATATAGAATGAGAAGAGGGGAGGGGAGACGGGTACAAAAATCAGCGTGGACTAATTAAGCAGTTCCAGTGGCAGAAGTCTCTCGATTTTCGATGTGCGGGTGTATTTACGCTCATCATACCACGCGGGCTGGTATGACATAACTCCGCCTCTCTCTTATCTCTGATCGAACCACACACATTTACCAACATGACCCGCATCCGGGGCTACAAAGGCGTGGGGACACGTGTACACTCTAAAGAACTCAGAATCGACGGTCTGATGACAAATAACAAAATAAATAAAACATAGCTCCAGAACGTGCGTGGCAAGTAAGACAGAAAAGCAAAATTTACAGTGAAAGTACCGCTTGAACAATACCCAAACTAGTAAAACCCAAATTACCTTTTTATACATTACAATATCCCCCCCGGCAAAAGAAGTCTGACGAGCAATATCATTGAGGTGGCCAGTCTCTCACTTGCGAGTCAGACTTCCTTGCAACCTAATCTTAAAACTGCGAACTAATCAAATTTCCAAGTTTACACACCTTAAATTTTTCTGACTAGAATTCTGGAGTTATGTTGTACAACACTTGAGGGGCAGGATGCAGTTTCTAAAATTTGACAAAACATAATGATGCAATAGTACGAAAATCTTACAATAAAACAATGAGTGCGCACAATTTTTTTCAAAATATCACAAGTAATATTTACAACCTAGGTGGGATACAATAATACTGTACAACAATATAGTAATATAATTAAACAAAAGGGTATAAACATGGCTGACATTCATTTTCTTTGGTAAATACTTATGGCTTTGGCTTGCATGGCATAAAGTGAATGGAATGAAAATAACTTGGCAAAATGGAGTAAATTTATTTAGTGTAAAGGCAATGTAAAAATGTGCGTAGTGTGTAGAAAATTTCGAAAACCATAGCTGTGAAACAGCAGTACCGTCACGCAGGTATGGGTTATAGTAAATAGCACTTGCAGGCATTTTAAGTTTGCCCAAACTTAAACTCTCCATAGTATGACAACATAAATGGGTTCACATGATCCCGAAAAAGGAAGACAATTGTCAACTATGAAAGGGAAAACTTGGCCATTGCCTCATAGCTTCCAAAAAAGGAGAAAACATGACTCAATAGACAGTTAGGAAAAACTGGAGGATTATTGAGAGGAAGTCCCAGCCTAGTCCAAGTCTAGCTTCATTTATTGTTTGCATAATATCTAAAAAATGTACAAAGAAAAAAGGTGCAGTTTTACTTACACTGCACACACTCGGACTTGGGGACTTCTTCAATGACTAAGAGAAGCGGGTGACAGAGAAAGGTTGGTAGAAGCATAAAAGAAAAAAGGATAGACGATAGACTTTATGTCGAGTATTCAGGGTTCCAAACTCAACACTTAGAAATTTTGAATAATTTTTTTTTCTATTTTTCTATTTTATTTTTTATTTATTATTTTTTTAATCAATTATTGTTAATTAAATTTAATCACCTTCGTGGGATAGCTTTAATTTGTCAGGAAGGAAATAAGGTCTTAATTTAGAAGAGTGGACTATTTCCGTAGGTTTCTTAGTATGGTAATTAGGTTTATCAATTTCGAATGTAACTGAAGAACATTTGTTTACAATTGAATAAGGACCTGAAAAAGTAAGAGATAATTTACGTGTATTTGGGTAGTTAAATTCTTCATAAATTACAAGATCTCCTGGTTCGAAATTAGCTTCTATGAATTTATTGTCATATCTAATTTTATTTTTATTATGAAATTCTATTGTCCTTTCTTTTGATAATTTTCGAGCTTCATCAACAGGACGATAGGTATTTTCCGAAATAGGTGAGCATTCGGCAATTTTCCAAACATTAAATACATAGGTGTAAACTTCGTTACTGAATGAGGTGTGTTATTATATTCACTAATAACCACCTCTAGTAGCTTAGTCCAAGGAATTTTAGAAGGTGAAGAGTTAACTTTACATTTTAATCTAGTAACTATGGATTGATTTAACCTCTCTACTTTTCCATTTGTCTGTGGATGATGAGCTGAAGTTAATAATGTTTAGTATTGTAGTTCTTGAGGAATTTTTTAAAACGCGAAGCAGTAAAAGCTGCATTTCTATCACTAAGTTTCTTTTGAGGAACCTGAATGTTGAATATTTGTTTTAGACAGTTTACATAGGTTTCAGTAGTGACACTTTTCGAAGGAAAGGCCCAAACATATCTTGTAGCATGGTCAATTATTAGATGTAGATATTTTTTTGTTGAATTGTAATAGTTGAAACCTCCTACAGTATCAATAGAAAGACATTCAAAGGGTTTATCAGTAGCAGGTACAGCCTGTAACAAACCGAATTCCTTCTGTTTAGGTTTTTTGTTAAATTGGCAAGTCGAACAAAGTTTAACATAATTGGAAATATCTTGAGTCTATGAGGCCAATAATAGGAAGGTGAAATTATACTTAACATTTTTTGAACTCCAGGATGGCCAAAATTTTCATGTGCATTTTTCATTAAAGGTTTTCTTAAGCTCATAGGCACCACCATTTTTTTGAATCCTTTCTTATTTATGATAATTAAATCATCAAGGATTTTATATTTAGGACCATGCATATTTTCTGCTAATTGTTGATTTTTAATTTCTGCAGCATCTAACAATAAAACCGAAGGTTGAATTAGTTGGAGATGTTGAGAAGGAGGAATCCTTGATAACATATCAGCTTCGACATTTGTTGAGCCCTTTAGGTACTTTATTTCATAGTCAAACATACTTAATTTAAGGGACCAGCGGAATAATCTTCCTCTTACATTTTTGAACCAAACCAATGCCTTGTGGTCAGTATGAATGACAAATTTTTGACCGTGAAGGTAATAATAAAATTTATCAAGGGCATCAACGAAAGCCAAACATTCTAATTCAGTTATAGTGTAATTCTTTTCATATGATCGAAGCGATCTCGAATCATATGCAATCGGGTGCAAGATACCTGAGGCATCTGGCTACTTCAACACAGCTCCAACTGAACAATTTGATGCATCAATAAATACATGGATAGGTAACGTCGTATAATTGTAACACAGGTTTAGATATCAAAATATTTTTTAAGGTTTCAAAACTTTTCTGACAGTTTGTTGACCAATCCCATTTAGTGTTTTTCTTTAACAAATCATTTAAAGGACGTCTTAATTTTGCATACCGATCAATAAATCTGTTATAAACATTTACAGAAACAAGAAACCTCTGTAGTTCCTTTATATTAGTAGGTGGTTTCAAATTTTTGATAATTTCAATATTAGCATTATCTGGAGTAATTTGACCTTGTTTAACCTCATACCCCAAAAATTTTATAGTGTCCTTAGCAAAGTTACATTTAAATAATTTCAATTTAATATTTTCCTGCAAACAAATTTGGAAGATAGTTTCTAAATGCTGCATATGTTCTTCCATAGAAGAAGAAAAAACCATTATCAACAGAAAAAACACTCAAAATACTGGTGTAACGGGGCCAATTATTAATTTGGGTTCGCCCTTGGGTTGAATTATGAATTGGTTGACGCCAATTTGTTCAGTTATAAACAGGAGCATGGTAGGGTCTAAAATTCCGAAGCTTGGGTGTAAAGTAACTAGGATTTTGTGCATTATTGGGCGAGGAGGTAAAGCTTGTCTTTTGGGGCGGTTCGTAAATTTTAATTAATTTTGACGCCACCTTAAGCCACTCAGTGGCATTACTGGGTGGTTGCAGGGTTAAAAGAGCTCTCACATTACTAGGAAGACCATTGGTCAATCCTTCTAATATTATATTATTAGGTAGCCCCAATTTTCTACCTATTTCTAATTTTTCATGAAAATAAGTTATAAGATTCGAAATTTTTTCTAGTTTTAAATTTGTAAAATCCATGAAAGTAAAGACGGTACATGAAATATATTTTTCTCTCAGTATTTCGATTAATTCCTGCCAACTTTTACAACTTGCAATATTATTTATGTATGTTGTTAAGGCAGACCCCTTAAGAAATTTTCCTATATTTTGAAATTTCCAATCTTCATCTTTATTTTGTTGTAAGCAACACCGTTCATAATATGCTATCCAACTTTCAAAACTCATATTATCTTCAAAATTAAAGGGGGCAATAAACTCATCATTTTTTGCAGGGACATAGTGGCAATAGTTTGTGTATTTTCTTTACCATCTAATGACATGTCGAAAAAAAAATTTCTAAATTTTTACCTGAACTGAGAAGCATTTAATAATTGCATTCAGAATTTTTATTTAGCAACATTAATAATAATACTGCAATAAATTTACAAAATCTTACCTTAATGAAAATATTATATTAATGGAAAAAAAATGCAGATATATCACTTTTTTTTTTTTCATCAACACTAAAATAGCACTTTAAAATAACACACACACAATTAATAACTATTTAAATATAATACTCTAATGTTCACTTCAACTCTGAAAATATAAATCGCTTACTTTCACGTAATCAATATCCACAAGTTGAAATCGTCATTCTTCAACGATAAACAAAACACACACACAAAAAAAATATCTTCTCTCACAATTTCAATGCAGGCAGGAGGAGTTTCGGTCAACCGCAAAAACAAAAATATTCAGCACGGAGAAAAGGGGGAAATAATTCACCAGTTGCACACACTTCTCGTGGGGGCCTGCTTTGGGTGCAATGAAGGCAGTGAAACTCCGTCGATTTCCATCGGATTTTTAAAATAACAGTGGACGTACGGGGAAAAAAAAAATTAAAAACGAGGCGCAGGCACTTCTTTTATTTACGTGTCGGCATCAGCGTCGTTAGTCGCTATGGAAAACTCAGGAGTGCAAAATTTTTCGATGGGCTTAAGGGAGGTCAGACGATTGTAGTTTGATCTTCCACGGCGACAGAGCATTACACGAAGCAGAGAATGAGGAAGTCCAGATATCTGCAGTCGGTGAAGGGCAAGTTGGTTCTAACGTATCTCTCTGATCGACAGGCGGTCGGCATAACGCCGCATCTTCGGGTAAGCAGTGTACCCCGTCTCCCGACTATTGAGCGTTAATTTTTTACAATTTAAAATTTTTAATTGGCACACAGGCAGTCATCCTGTCGACTAATTGGGACGTCAGATATTTCCAGTAAAGTTCCAGAGTTAAGGCAAATGATATGGTTTATTGAACATTATCTTTTAAGTTACAATATAGAATGAGAAGAGGGGAGGGGAGACGGGTACAAAAATCAGCGTGGACTAATTAAGCAGTTCCAGTGGCAGAAGTCTCTCGATTTTCGATGTGCGGGTGTATTTACGCTCATCATACCACGCGGGCTGGTATGACATAACTCCGCCTCTCTCTTATCTCTGATTGAACCACACACATTTACCAACATAACCCGCATCCGGGGCTACAAAGGCGTGGGGACACGTGTACACTCTAAAGAACTCAGAATCGACGGTCTGATGTCTGACAAATAACAAAATTAATAAAACATAACTCCAGAGCGCGCGTGGCAAGTAAGACAGAAAAGCAAAACTTACAGTGAAAGTACCGCTTAAACAATACCCAAACTAGTAAAACCCAAATTACCTTTTTATACATTACATATATATACACACTCTGCTGTTCGAGCCTCGTCAGGCTGAGACCCCCCTAATTTTTTAGTTTCATTATTGCCATATTAAAACGATATTAATTGACTATGCCATTTTATCTCTCATCCCTTTTTCTTTTATTCTTCCTTTACATTTATTTCCTCGACTGGAAGTAGGAGAGTTTCCTGATCTTTCCTTGTAATTGCAAACGTGGGTCGATGTTAACTGAAGTAACTTATTTAATTTTTAGTATCTATCTTAACACACCGAAAATTTTGCTTTTCGTTATTTGATATTGTTGAGAGAGCTTTATGCTAGTAGGGTTGCTGTATTTCGCCTGGTAACCCTATTGGCGAGTCATCCAGAGTGGATAAGAACCCCAGGCTGTTATGCTTATGTTTAAAATTATTCTTTTTTCCACTTTCACATTCGCTAGCCCAGTGCCCGATGCATTTACATATTTTCGAAGTTATTCTTGATGCATCCTTAATTTTATAAGTCCCTGTTTTATGTTTCCACGTTTCGTAATTATCTTTATTCAGCGTTTCAATTCGCCAAGTTCCAGTCGCCATTTTGAGAGTGAATGATGCAGCCTTGAAATGAATGTTAAAAATCAGCCAATAAATAAATTAATCCATCTGGTGTCCATAACCTTTTAGAAATGTTAGCAGAGTTATGGCACAAACATGGTAAGTGTGGGATTTTAACATGACATTTACTTTATTAAATTACAAGAGAAGAAACAGGCACATCACATAACAAGGTAACATCAAGAAGGAAAAAAGTATAGAAGAACTAAAAGGAATGTGTGCACGAGCACAGTTACAGTTAAGTAGGTAAATGCTTAGTAGGTAAATTTAATTAATAAATATAATTGCATGATGTATGAGGTATATAATAATTAGATAGATATACATCTAACTACTCCTAAATATCACTATAATTGTTAAGTAATTAAGAGTTATGTCTGATGTTCCTAGAGAGAGAAAAAAGTGAATTAAGAATACCAGTGATCATACATTCAATTTTATTTATTTATTTTATAAATCAATAAACAAGTACACATTATATTAAGTACTTAAAAGAACCCATAATTAATTAATTTTTTAATATAGTTGAATAATTTTTTATAAGCCAGCTACCAAACCCCCAAATTCTCCAGCCAAGAATTCTCAATAGAACACATGTGTATAGTAATTTTAATTGCAACTAGGAAATAAAATAGATTTTAGAAATGTGCTAGGATGATAATATTTTAAGAGATCTATTAGGATGATTATATCTTAATGCAATATTACATAAAGATATATTATCTGGATCTTATAATTCTGGTACAGAGAGACATTACTCTATATAGATGATTAGCTATAATATTTCTAAATACAGATATATGCATACATGATGTAAAATCTGTGAAACTAATTATATTAAAAGTAAATTCATCTCTCTTATTGTACATATTAAAATTAAGTTGTTTATTATCATTTATTAATACAGACATAAGCGTAAAATTTTCAAAATTATTGGGGGGGCCGGGCCCCATAACCCCATATGTTAACGTCAGTGGCGTAGCCAAGGGAGGGGGGTTAGGGGGGATCATAACCACCCACCAGGAGGAATTTCTTGCCATACAAAATGTATATTCTTCACTCCCTTATCATATTTAGACACATCTGAACTTTTCTTCATTTCATACTTTAGATTGCATAATCTGATTTTAATTAACCAGAGCCTGGCGAGGGCAGCTTATAGTAACATTGTGTGTTACGTGGCGTCACAATGAATACTAAATCATGATTGAAATCAAAAGAAGAAAAATTTTAAAAGTACAAATAAAGGTTTTTCTTAAACGTTTGTAAATGGCGTGAATACATTTTTTTTATGATAGTATAAATTAGTTTTCTGTATTTAGTGATAAATTATTGGGTGGGCTCAGCCCCTATTCACAATTTATTGGGGGGGCTCGAGCCCCACGGGCCCATATAACTCTACGCCTATGAATACAGACAAATCTGTCTATCGCGAAAACCTCAATATCTCAACATTTCTAGACTTTCCTACATTTACAATCAAAATTCAATATATTTTCCATGTTTATCTCGAAAGAATTTCCTTCAAAAAATTTATATCTAATTTTTAGTTAGCGTAAATTACGGAAATCAGTGCTTAAACATAACTTCCTTCAACAAAAGTTGTCTAGCGATGCGTCTAAAGAGACAACAAAAGAAGCAGAGAAGGTCGTATATCTCCAAACCACGAAGGTAAATGTATAGGAGGGGACACTTCTCTTAGAAAGTTGGATAACGCTGTTGTTGCAAACAGATGGCGCTACGCACACTGGGTAACTGCGCATCCAGGTTGTTTATATCGTTGGAGATCGTTGAATTGGCGGAACTTCAAAAAAATATGAAATACATAGACTTATGAACGTGATATATAATAATTTCTGGCTTCAGGTGTGTTTTAATTACCTAATTGTGTGTGTCTTAGAATACTATTTCGTAATTAATATAGGCAATAATTTCGAAGCGAAGTAATGTTGTGTATGTAATGTCGTGTTATTATTTTGCCCAAAAGCTGTATTTTAAGAAATAGTAGAAAATTTAGAAGAATGTTGTATGTGTAAATGCAATATTTAAAAAGTGTTTATTTATAATGACGATCACACTCAAACAAGCAGTATTTACATTTATTTCATGCTATGACAAATTTTAACACAGCTTTAAATTGCCGCTAAAAAACTCATGTTAAAATGTTAAATTCATGTTACATTAAGAACTCGCACCATTTTCTAATGTAAATATATACCGAGGCAGACGAAAACTTCTTTTGTGTGAGCCACGATATACACACTCGTTCACAAATATAAACTCAATATTTTAATAATCTTAAGATAGAACATTAAAAAAAATTTTTTTTTATTCATTTGTTACTAAGGCAACCATGTAAGCAAAAGCGAAAGAAATATTTTAAATTTAGTGTTCCCATTAATAATCTCGTTCACATGCTAGATCGGAAAATGAAGAACAAGTAAAATTAATTATCAATCAGCACGGGAAATGCTTTATTCTTTTGCCGCTAGGATCGCTGCACGTCACTAGATTTCCAATGTTTACATAATTGAAACTTATTTGGGGTACCAAAAGTTTAACATTACAGATATGGAGAGTGTCCACTCCTATAGTACATCTCCGTGCTCCAAACTTATTTTAAGTTTCGGGTAAATTTTACTATAATGAATTTACAGATCTTGGTATTCTTAGAAATCTAGCAGAAATAAAGGAAAGGGAAATTCTGATTTTACTTACCCATTTGCTCTGGATGCACAAACTGAGTAGTATTGAATCGTGCAAAACTAAACTCTAAGTTGCTGTTTCTTTAAGATCGGAGCTAGACTGTAATGTAAAAGTAACAACAACAAAAAAAAATGATAATTCAGAGAGACTCCTATCATGGTTATCGATAAATGTAATAAAATAGACAGTCAAAGGAAGAAAGTTTCCTGGATTTGCAAAACAGTTTAGCAAAGAGTAAGATAGC
This sequence comes from Cheiracanthium punctorium, assembly GCA_038373885.1. Lineage (NCBI taxonomy): Eukaryota > Metazoa > Arthropoda > Arachnida > Araneae > Cheiracanthiidae > Cheiracanthium > Cheiracanthium punctorium. Next base: position 17,670 of record JAWZYV010016620.1, read on the forward strand.
TTTGCAGGCACTACATTTAAATGCAAGAAAGGACTTAAGCGTAGCAATTGTTAAAGAAGAGAACGTTTCACACAGAAGAATCAAGAATCAAAGGGAAATAATATGCAGTGTTATTACAAGAGCCCCCACCCCGTTGTAACCATTTCCTCAAATTCTGCATTGGATATATGTTGTCTTTTTTCTGCACATATCATAGTTTGTCTTTGATCATGGCCATCAGTAGGTTTTCTGGGTGACCATAAAAACCATTCCTTTGAATTACAGAAGCCAGAAGTAATTTCAGCTCTTTGCTTGGATATCTTGAGTAATGTATAACTTCCCAAAGATGCTGTGCATAAAAGCTCGGTTTTAATGAGAAACCAAACTTTTGATTAAAATTTTAGAATATATTCAGTGATGGCTTTTCTGTACCAGTATACAGACGAAGCTCTCTATTTGCCGTTGTAAGCCATCTGGCATGAGAGAGCTCTCCTGTTGAGTTGGTGGACAGTGTTTTTGACAGGACAATTTCTAGGTGATATCAATTGACAGGTTTGATACAAATACAAGTGCATCTGCATCTCCTGTGGACAGATCAACAACGATTTTTCTAAACTTCACAATCTGTAGTTTATTTCAGATGAGTCCAGAATTTCCCCTATAGTACCACAATATATAAAAATCTGGAGTGACTCCACTCGACTTTCCGAACACTTACGATTAAGATCATTACCAAGCACTTAAATAAATTTTAATCGATGAATAATTCAAACATATATACCAAATTGAAACTCAATCGAATGCACCGTTTAAACGCTTGCGCACTTTCAAGAATTTCTCCCCATATGCCATTATGCCATAACATAAAAGAAAGATTTGTCGTAGCCCTGTAGGAGAACTATAAGTCCTATACACACCAAAATCAATACCGGTCTTAGGATGGTGGTTTATAACATGTATACCGAATTTGAGCTCAATCGAATGTATCGTTTAAACGCTAGCGCACTTTCAAGAAATTCCCCCCATAGGCCATAATGTAAAAGAAATCTTTGTCGTAGCCCTGTAGGAGAACTATAAGTCCTATACACACCAAAATCAATACCGGTCTTAGGATGGTGGTTTATAACATGTATACCGAATTTGAGCTCAATCGAATGTATCGTTTAAACGCTAGCGCACTTTCAAGAAATTCCCCCCATAGGCCATAATGTAAAAGAAATCTTTGTCGTAGCCCTGTAGAAAAACTATAGGTCCTATACACAACAAAATCAATACCGGACTTGCAACGGTGGTTTATAACATGTATACCCAATTTGAGCTCAATCGAATCTACCGTTTAAACGCTAGCGCACTTTCAAGAAATTCCCCCCATAGGCCATAATGTAAAAAATCTTTGTCGTAGCCCTGTAGAAAAAGTATAAGTCCTATACACACCAAAATCAATACCGGTCTTGCAACGGTGGTTTATAACATATATACCCAATTTGAGCTCAATCGAATCTACCGTTTAAACGCTAGCGTACTTTCAAGAAATTCCCCCCATAGGCCATAATGTAAAAGAAATCTTTGTCGTAGCCCTGTAGAAAAACTATAAGTCCTATACACACCAAAATCAATACCGGTCTTGCGACGGTGGTTTATGACATATATATCCAATTTGAGCTCAATCGAATGCTCCGTTCAGGAGCTATCGTGTTCACTCACATACACACACACACACATACATACATACATCTCGTAAAAATAGCATAAATGGATTCAGAAGCCCTCAAAACGTGTAAAAACACCAAAATCTCGAAGTCGAATTTTTTCATGATTACAATACTTTCCTTACATGGTACATGTTCGGAAAGTAAAAAGGCCTGCAGTGTTTCCATCTAGATACCGTACTAAACGAAGTAAAGGTTGCTGATATACAACGGACAAATGAGCAACCTGAAGGGGCTTCCTACATGCAATTCCAACGAGCGTATCACATCACCTTCAACACCAGTATTCAGGGCTGTTCCATCCGATCCAGTTACAGCTTAATTCATGGTAAATAACCAATTTGTTTTAAAATAATCTGAAATGCTAGACACAGTACTTCATTAGCTGTGCCATTTTCTAGTGATAGATGACGAAATTGTTTTCTGGCTCTTGCAATAACACTATATATCCTTTGATTCTTTTGTGTGAAACTCCCCCTTCTTTAACAATTGCTAAGGTTCAGTCCCTTTTTCGATGTAAATGTAGTGCCTGCAAAGCTATCTTACTCTTTGCTAAATTATTTTGCAAGTAAAGGAGAACTTTCTTCTTTCACTGTATATTTTATTACATTTATCGATAACCATAAAGAGTGTATCTTCATTATCTTTTTTTTTTTTTGGGGGGGGGGGTTACTTTTACATTACAGTCTAGCTCCGATCTTAAAGAAACAGCAACTTAGAGTTTAGTTTTGCACAATTCAATACTCAGTTTGTGCATCTAGAGCAAATGGGCAAGTAAAATAGGAATTTCCGACCTTGACCGATGTCGATAGGAAGCTAACAAAAGTATCGAGAGGGATTTCATTTTTTTAAACCCGGGTGGTCAGTAAAATCAGCTGGGCAGTGTGCCCTTCTTTAAAGGCCTGGGGAGAACCCTGTTACTGTAATATCGATCAGTAATATTAACTAAACTAAACTAAAATGAACAAAATCTGTTGGAGAAAATGGAACAAAAAGAGTCCGTTTTATTAAAAAATAGCAAATTATACAAATTTCAAAAACCTGGTGCAGGCTTTAAATATGATGATATCAATTTTTTTTTTTCTTCTCAAACGAAGGGTCTTACTATTCAGCTATTTCCACTACAGGCAGCTAAAAAATTTGATACATAAAAAAGTTTAAAAATAAATAAAAAAACATTGAATTTTACATATTTGGTGAAAGTTCATGGGCCTGGCGGGCAGTCTTAATATATTTTAATTATTATAATTTTTTTTTACAGACATTTGATGCCAATACACAACTTTTCCCACTTTTTCGATTTTTTAAAAAAAGTTGAAAACAACCCACCCTACCCAGCAAGCACACACAGGTTCTCTGAATGTCTATTAACGTTCTGAAAATGTCTTCTGAACGTTAATAGACGTTCAGAGAATCTGTGTGTGTTTGCTGAGTAATATATATATTTGTAGAAAGATTTTTTTTTTAAACAAACTTACCACAAAAAATCATGAGCACAGCCACTGCAGCTCTAATACGTTTCCTGTGCTTATAATCAAATATGAAAAAGAAAAAAAAACCAAATATACTCAATTCATCAAAAAGCAATTAAGTGCGGCAAAATCGATAAAACAAACTGAAAAATTAGATTAAACCGAACATCTTCGGAGGGAGACCGGCATAAGTGTTCGTAACAGGTTTCTGTGCCGGTGGCTGGAGATTTTTTAGCTATTGCAATGCTGGAATTTTAAATATTAATTTAGAAATCTAATGCCCAGATATATTAAATGCTTAAATATGTTTAAATCAAAGGGCACCAGCTTTCCCTGACCTGTAAATACTTTAAACAATGCTAGAAATACATAAAAGTGTAAAAAAGTACCTCAAACTTGGCTGGCAGCAACAAACCACGCCGCATACACCAAAAGAACATGAACAAAATTAGTCCGTGTATCCTGAAATTAGCCATTTACTGGTCCAATCAGCATCCATCAGTCTCGTTGCCACATCCGTCTATGCGTCCGAAACTGTGACAGAATTGGACACATAAGAGTTCTTTCTTGTAGCCCTGTACAGTAACTATAAGCTGAGCAAATGCTAAAATTGATGCAGTATGTAAGACCTTTAATATGCATATCTAATTTGAGTTCAATCAAGTGCACCATTTAGACACTAGTTCACTTTAAAGATTTGCGTCCATAGACCGTAATGTATAAGAATTTTTTTTTGCAACCCGTTGAACAAACTATCAGCTCTACACACACCAAAATCTATTTAGGTCATGTGACCGTGACGTATAATATACATATACAATTTGCTCTCAATTGATTGCATCGTTTAGACGCTAGCACACTTTCAAGAATTTCCATCCATAGGCCATAATGTAAATGAATTCTTTTTTGTAGCCCTGTAAGAAAACTAAATCCTATACTTGCCAAAATCAGTACCACTCGTGCAACAGTGATCTATAGAAAATGCGAAAATTTTAGCTCAATGGAATGCACCGTTTAGGAGCAATCGTGTTCATTCACATTCACACACACGCATCTCATAAAAATAGCATAAGTGAGTTCAGAAGATCTCAAACCGTATAAATACATCAAAATCTCCAAAGTCCAATTTTTTCATGATTGCAATACTTTCCTTACAGGGTACATGTTTGAAAAGTATAAATCTAACGTGGACACCACACGACTTCCTTGTACGTGTATTAAATTATACATATTTTGGCTGCACTTCATCTAAACTTATTTCATTTGAAATTGAGATACAATACTTGAATAATATTAAGATTAGCAAGTTCCCACCAAATACACTAGTTATCATTAATTAAGGAAAAATCACAAAAAATAACGATTACTCAAAAAGTTACTTATAAATTTTTATGAAATTAACTCTCAGTGTACAACAAATAGTAAGCTATAAAATAACCAGACACTTATAGTGTTCTAGAAATTAGCATATGTATCTCAGTATGGTATAGAAAAAATACCTTCAATATAGAATTGGATCCCCCCTCGGAAGCAATTCACCACCTACATCGATATGCGATACTGTCAATTATGAAGTCTATCTAGTCCATTGGAAGCAAGGAGGATTGAGAGCAGCTATACTTCTTCCTAAATCACCCCAGACATGCTTGGTAGGATTTAGGTCAGCTGATTGAGCTGACCACTTTGTGCCTCAATTGTGTGTTGCTGAAGATAATCACCTACGATGCTACCCTGTACGGTGTAGCATTGTCGTTCTGAAGAAGGAAATCAACACTTAATGCCCCGGCGTATATAAGCCTTAAGGATGTCATCTGTATAGGTCGAGCATTCACGGTTCCACGTGGGAAGAGATGGTGGTTTGTGTGTCCATCCAAAATACAGACAATACTTCTTGCGTATGCATCTCTTTCACAAATGTTTCATGGATAACAATGGGTTTCAAGTTTTTTCCAAATGAAACGTCTACTACCACTTTGGAGGTTAAGCTTGGACTCATTCGTAAAAGGAACAGCTCTCCATTGATTAACATCCAGTGGACATGTTGATGTGCCCACTTCAAGCATTCCCTCCTGTGGCATGCTGTGAGTGACTTTGCCCTGCCTCTAGTCTCCCAATAATTTTCTAACAGAGTTCTTCGACAATGACCTCCAACAAATGATGTCTGGCGGTCATTGTTAAAAAATGGCTATCCCCGATTTCATAACTAACAATCCCAGCGAAAAATCGAGGCTTGATTTAAAACATGTCATTTTATGCTCTTAGCAAATTACTTATTCTGCCCACATCGCCCCTAATTTGCATATTGCAGATTTACTCAGCCACATTTATTTGACAACATATTTCAATTTCATAAGGATGTCCTTATTTTTAAGTGAATTATGGCTATTTTTGTGATTTTCCCCTAATTTTTGGAAAACAGTGTATAACAGATATCGCCAAGTTGGGTTTAAAGATTCATTTTTGTTGCTAAATTTGGCGATATTTTGCCAAAAATCACCAAGCTTGGTGACGGATTGTAACTTTTGGCATGGCATAAATAGTGATTGACCACAGACTTTTAATGTGTTGATGGTATCCATATAACTTGTTGTTGTTGTTGTTGTTGTTGGAACATGTATTCGGATTTGTGTGCTTGTTCACGAGGAACCGCTTATAAATCCACGTCAAAGAAAGGACAAACACAAGGGGGGGTCAAATGCCTTGGGGGAGGACTTTTCTGGGTATCTAGCGCGTATTCACGTTACATCTGGAGAAAACCGCCCAAAACTCCAGACCGCTAGACCGACGGCCCCGCGAGAGGACAGAACCCTGTTCCTCCACTTGAGCCATCTCCCAATGTCAGTGGCTTTAACCACTGTGCTACACATTGGTCCATATAACTTAATGTAGTGAAAAGTTCTATTACTAGAGAAAATAAATAACAACATTATACGACTAAAAGTTTTTGAGTTATGCAAAATATGTATTTATTTTTTGCTCCAAATTTGGTACTATTTTTGGAAAAATCAGCCAAGCTCGATGACAGTGGTCCAAACAATGCTTCTCTACAGATTAAATTTATAGAAAATGTCCATAGACATAGACCTGAATGAATTAAAATTCTTTTGGCAGACCGTGTAAATAAATCGTCCAGACGATTGGAATCACAAAAAAGGGGGGGGGGTACACAACTAGATGTCACAACAATTCTAAATATAAAATTTCAATGTTCTGCGGCAAATAGCTTTTGAGATAAGCGAGTACATGAGTACATATGTACAGAGTCACGAAAAAACTATACAAAATGGTCTCGCGGTTGGTCAAAATGAGTCGTGCGTGCATACATACATACATATATACACAGGCCAGTCGAGAGGGGGAATTCCCCCGGGCCCGGGCTAAACTTTAAAAAAGTTTTCTGTATAGACTAGAGATGAGTTCGGGCTCATTTTTTTAAGCCCGGGCCCGCCCGAGCCCGAGGACTTCTAATCCGAGCCCGCCCGAGCCCGAGCAATATTATTTAAGTCGGAGCCCGAGCCCGAAATTTCAGCTATGATAAAAAAAATCCAATTACTTCATTGATAGAATACAATGAATTTTGTCGTTTGTGCAAATTAAAGACAAATAGAGTTGCAAACTCTCTATGCACTTTCTAATTCTTTATATATCCATGTTTATCAAATAATGTCGGATCTCACGACTAAGTAATCAATATAAGCCGCCGCGCCGTTCTGAAATATCCAAAGAGCCTAACGCACCTTCTAGGCGCTAGTGCCGCTATTTTTTTTATAAGTACAGTCAACTCCGGCTATAGTGAACCCGGATATAGTGAACCAAAGGCTACAGTGAACACAAACCATTAGTCCCAATTCACATACAGTATCTCTATCCATCATGAAGACACTTGGGTTTTAGTGAACTTCGGATACAGTGGACGAAATTTGATAGTCCCCAGGGGTTCACTATAACCGGAGTTGACTGTACTTTTATTTTCCTCGTGAATCACTTTTTAAAATATGTTTCAAGGAGTATGTTCAATAAAGGAGAAATTTTTCACGAGCCCGAGCCCGAACGCAATTGTGATTTACAGAGCCCGAGCCCGGTTCGGGCTCGGGCTGAGCCCGTCTCATCTCTAGTATAGACAGACAGAAATAGAATTCGCGAAAACCGACACCGACTTGAATAAGTAAAGACGAGACGAGTTCCTAAATGAAACTGGATTGCTGACGTCATGTACGCTCTTTTATTTATTTATTTATTTATTTTTTGGGGGGGTGGATATCTCCAAGGCCTGCATATACATACATCAGTAGGTTGAGGCGGCCCTTAAAAACTCGTCAAAATAAATTTAGACATAGTAAAAATCGATTTTTCCATCAAAATCTGAATACCGAAATTTTTACTATCACAATACGTCCTTTTACTTCGTACGAGGAAGTAAAATGCATGCGTGTGTGTGTGTGTGGGGGGGGGGGGTTCGTCTTAGTGAGAAAGCGATTACTAATAAAAGAAACCTAAGCAAGGTTTAAGTGAAAGCAGGAGTGGACTGTGGGGGCCATGCACCCTTCGTCGGAGACTTTTTAGAAAATATTTTGTTTTAGAGATGTGAAAGAATTTTGTAGCCAGAGCCTGATAACCGAATAGGCCCATATGGCCCGTTTTCCAAAATTCGTGAACCATGGGGGCAGAGGGCCAAAACGCTCTTTTCACATATCTGATATAAAAAAAGAGATGTCCATAAAACTATTGTTGCAAATTACAACACTCATACTTACCTAAAAATAAATTTTAAAATAATTTGAAATTCGCCCTCCAAGGAGAATAGACGGCCATCCATCCTTTTTTCACAGCTTTTTTAAAAGAAAAATAATCTATAAAATTATTGCTTTAAATATAGCAAATATAAATCCCGTGTTTAGGCTCTGCCGGCTTGTAATTAAAAAACATTTGAATTAAATAGAACACAGTTCTTTTTTCAAATGCATATTTTTTTTAAATTGAGACATAAATTACATAGGATAGCGTTAATATGGAAAAGCACATCGGGCATATTACCTCCACGGTGAAATTTTCCAGGTCTGTTTCGAAAAAATGTGACTAAATTTCATTGATGCAACGTTGAGTTTTCCGCTCATCCTCCTTCAATTTACGGGTAGATAGATGTAAGCTTGTTAGCATAGACCTCCGACTTCAAAATAGCCCCAAAGAAAGAAATCCAATAGTGTTAAATCACATGATCTTTCTCATCGTTCAGCATCGAAATCACCATGAATCAATCTTCGTTATTTTTGAAATGTTCGACAGTGAAAATGCGTTGTTCTTTCGCATAGTGGTGCATTTTATTAACTCTAAACTGTCAAATTGTTTACCTTTTTTGGTTGCCCCAACACTGAATTAATTATTTTCTATTTCATTCAAATCTTCCGTAATTGTTGGGACATCCTATATATATGAATTCAACAACATGTAATATAACTGCGTGCGTTAGTTCCATAGCGGCGAGGCAGATTTGTTAGGTTTTAGAACTACCAAATTTAGTAAGCGGGAGTTCACTAAAACAATGTCTGCCACATCTCTAAGCAATTGTTTCAAAGTATATATATTTTCAATGTTTTATGCGATTTTCTGAAAATTTTCGATATTTTCTCATACATTTTGGCAAAAAATCGCCGAGTCTTGATATTATCTGAAGGGAATATTAAAGACTTGTAACTCGTAGATAGGGATGGACGCGAGACGACTTTTTTGCGAGACGAGACAGAGATTTACAGCTTTTTTGCGAGACGAGACACACATTTTTAACATTACGATATAGGGATTTTTGCGAGACGAGACAAGCTTTTTGGCTATTTTGCGAGACGCTTATTTTTCGTCTCGCGTTCATCCCTACTCGTAGAACATTAATTTTAGGTTTTGACGTAAAAATTACGCCACGGGAAAGATTTCGGATTAACTCCATTTAAGAGAGCGTAAGAAAAATATGTCGGCCGTACAAAGAACGGGTAATCAGCTAGTCGAAATATAAATCTCTTTAGAATGAATAAATGATTATTCCATCGTTTACGAGCACTTACTTATTTTTTGCAGGAAATAAGTAATATTTTTTTATATTTAACATATCATGTTTTGGAGCAAAAGGACAAAAATATTTCTGTCGTGTGTCTAATTAAATTGAAAATGTTACTCGTTTCCAAAAGTGCGTAATTTTCACACTTTACTTAATTCAAATTTTCGCATTTTGCTACTGTGCTGACATCAGTCGTTGCACCTGCTGAGACATTGAGAGTTGTAACTATTACGCCGTACGTCACAAGGTTGCCTAAGGCAGATAGAACCGTGGCTTTATTGAGTGTTATGGAATCGAGAATTGTGAATCCTTCAAATCCTTCGTTAATTTTCAACTTGAAACAGGTGGTGATATCACGATTTACGCTTAGTGGAATCCCGTGAACAATGTTTTTTAAGCGAGCAAAAGCCGTTGCGACGGACGATGAAAATATGCAAATCGTTAAAAACAAAGAAAAGAAATGGCACATTAGAATAAGAATTGTTTTACTGATAACAGTATCCAGACCAAACGTTATGATACTTATGAAATCCATAAATATTATTACTGAAACAGAGATAAATCCAAGTACTAAAAGTGTTCCAAAAGTGTCGTTTATTTCAGTGATTGCATCTAGTATTACATTGTAAGTGCTAAACAAATTCTTAACATCACGATCTTCCTGTTCCAATTTCTCTTGCAGTTCTTTTAAGATTAGTTTCAGCACGTAACACATGGAACAGAAATAAACGGACAAGACGGGAGTCGCAGAACTCCAGCCATTTAAGACATATTTAATGAACTCGTGAGTCAATGCGTGTGGCAGTTCAAATTCATACCTTCTAATAATAAGTAAAATCCATATGCCAACGAAAATACCATCATAAATCAACAAAATGGCTGCTGATTTTAGTTTAAAATTTACAATGCGACTTGGCGCCATTGAAGAGTACAAAACAGAGAGGCGCTTTACGATGTCTTCTATTTGCTGTCTTCGGAGGTAAAAAATTATTCTTTGAATGATACCTGTCACATGTATGATTGTATCCATTAATAAATTTTCAGATGTTCCGTAAAAGCTACAAAATAAGTCAAATAAGGCCCATCCGTTAAAAAATACCGCCAGAGCTATTGAGACCGAGATGACAAGAGATTTCCGGAAAGTGGAAAGAGTTGGCTTTGTAAATCCGATTCCATGAATCCAGGCGTAGATTCTAATAAATCTAAAATTGTCTTCCAAATTTTGGGTAATAGTTGCTGAATCAATTTGCACAATAGTTTCGACTGTGCACCCTCTTCGAAAACAGTCTTCTTTTTTGAAGTAAAACATAGTATTTGTTTTCATGCATAAATATGATAGATTCAAAACATTTTATTGCTCAGTTTTATTTACAAATCCTTTTTCAAATATGTTTACAAGCTTACATATACTATAAAATGTTTTTATAATATTCATAGTATTTACGTAGTAGCGAAATAATTTTGTACACGGAATCAACTTATGAAACCCAAGGAAATTCCTAATATTGCAGCTTCAATCCTTTAGTAAATAATGAGCCCAATCAACTTCGAATTAAGTGCCCTATGTATAAGCATTGGTCCCTCATGATCAGAGCTGCACTCATTACTGTACATTTTGGCGCTTACATTTGTTTATATTTTTTTCAAAGCAAAGAAAAAAATGCTAAATTCATGACTGATTACCAGAAAAATAGGGAATCACACTTACAGTCTCAAGAATTCAGATAAAAATGGTGTATAACTTTATAGGAGACTTTACGGAGTAAGACTACTGAAGGACGAAGAAGTCACGTCACAGAATTGAATTTATACATCAATCGATCAATATAATTATCCATAGTGCGAACTATGTATTTTGTGAGAAAAGGAGTGTTTTTCTTTGGAAGAATAAATTATTCTGATTATTTTATGTCAGTATCCCTAGGCAACTATTGCATTTTGGAGCAATATTCTTGATAGCTTTTCAAACATATAAATATTATTATTGTTGTATAAACGCGAGTGATAATAAAATTAAAAGCGCTTGAAGTACGAAATTTTTGTTTTCAGCTTTTCATATTAATAATTGCTTCATACGTTTGCAGAAATGCTATAGAAATTTTACACGAATTATGCATAGTGCCTCAAAAAGGTAATAAAGCACTTTAAATATTTATCCATTAGAGATAAGTGGGCAGCAATGTGAATTGAAAAAATGTTCAAAATAAGCCTAAAAGGAATAAGAAAAAAGTCTACTTTATAAAAAGACTCCTCTTGCTAATGTTCAAAAAGTTACACTTTTAAATCTTTATAAATATCCCTACAAAAATTATTGATTAATAAAATGTGCCCTGTTCGCTAATGAGGTGATGTACAAAATTTGAGAATTATATTTCCGAGATATGAAGATAGATATATGCTGACTTATACCACTTTTCAATGGCTCTCAAAGGGGAAAAAATTGTGTCGGATAATTGTGTTTAGGGGGTCGTACATAAATCACAAAAGAAAATAACTTTTTGCACTCTAGCAATAAACGTTTACATTAAAATTCACGAATAGCCCCGGATCATCTTTTTAAAGATATGAGACGTTTTATGATGAAAGATTGAAATTTTGTAAATTACCCTATTAATGGATGGGACGCCTTTTACTAACGGGAAATTTTTCGTACAGAGGTCGTACACAAATTTAAAAGCGTCACTTTTCAAAAATTAACAAAAGGCATTTTTCTTAATGTAGTCTTTTTTCCTTATTTGAACCTTATTTTGAACATTTTTTAAATTTACATTGATCATTTATCTCTTATGGATAAGGAATTAAAGCGTTTAAACATTTTTTTGGGACACCCTGCATAGCTTTGATTTTGTTTACAAGAATAGCTTTTCACTGAATTAGAAACACAAAATTGAAGAAAAGGATAGTTGAATCCTGGCTGCAAGTTAAATCAAAAAATAAATTCAGAGCATTAGCCTTCTTTTTTAGTGCAGTATTCTACTAGTAATGCAGGTTGTTTCAAAAATAATGACGCAATTTGAAATCGCATATTTTAAAAACATTGAATATAGACATTTCAGATAAATTTTATATTGCACGGATAATAAAAAGTTTATGTATATGAGACGTCAGATATTCCAGTAAAGTTCCAGAGTTAAGGCAGGTAAGACGGTTTATTGAACATTATCTCTAAGTTACAATATAGAGTGAGAAGAGGGGAGGGAAGACGGGTACGAAAGTCTGCGTGGACTTGTTAAGCAGTTCTAGTGGCAGAAGTCTCTCGATTTTCGAGGTGCGGGCGTATTTATGCTCATCATACCACGTGGATTGCTAAGACATAACTCCACCTCTCTCTTATCTCTAATCGAATTACATACATTTACCAACATGACCCGCATCCGGGGCTACAAAAGGCATGGGGACACGTGTACACTAAAAAGAACACAGAATGGAGGATTTGGTGTCTGACAATTAACTAAAGAAATAAGACATAGCTCCAGAGCGCACGTGGCAAGTACGACAGGAAAGCAAAACTTACAGTGAAAGTACCCGCTTGAACAATACCCTAACTAGAAAACCCAAAATACCCTTTTATATATTACAATATCCCCCCCCCCGGCAAAAGAGGTGTGACGAGCAATATCATTGAGGTGGCCAGTCTCTCACTTGCGAGTCAGACGCCCTTGTAAACTAATCTTAAAAATTTCGAACTAATCTAATTTTCAAGTTTAGACACCATACATTTTTCTGACTAGAACTCTGTAGTTATGTTGTACAACACTTAAGAGGCAGAATGCAGTTTCTAAAAATTGACAAAACATAATGATGCAATAGTACCAAAATCTTACAATAACAATGAGTGCGCACAATTTTTTCAAAAATATCACAAGTAAAATATTTACAACCTAGGTGGAATACAATAATACTATACAATAACAATATAGTAATATAATTAAACAAAATGGAATAAACATGGCTGACATATCATTTTCTTTGGCGAATACTTATGGCTTTGGCTTGCATGGCATAAAGTGAATGGAATAAAAATAAACTTGATAATTGGCAAAATGGAGTAAATTTATTTTATGTAAAGGCAATGTAAAAAAAAAAAAAATTGTAAAAATGTGCATAGTGTGTAGAAAATTTCGAAAACCATAGCTGTGAAACAGCAATACTAACACGAAAGTTTGCTAGAAGGATTCGGAAAGGTAATACAATAAATGATAGCCTGCATGAGGTACTGCATTTATGTGACCTGACATTTTCTATTTCTACGAGGGGTGATCCAAAACAAAAGTTTACAAGGCAAATGAAAAAGTATTTATTAACAATAGAAACAAGATACAAATGGGAATCAAGAGACATCTGGCCTTTACTTTTCCACATAGTCGCCAAACCTGTTTAGGCATTTGCCAGTACGTTCGACCAACTTATTTATCCCGTGTTGGTAGTAATCAGGGCCCTGCTCATTGAGCCATTTCTCGGCAGCTGTTTTCACTGCCCCGTCTGAGGTGAACCGTGTTCCGAATTAAGTTTCGCTTCAACGCCGGAAAAATGAAATAGTCACTTGGAGCCAAATCGGGGCTGTATGGGGGGGGGGGGCGGTGATTCCAGACCTCCCCACTTGAACCTTTGCAGCAATTCCTGAGTCTGGCATCGTCATGCAGAAGAATGGCTCCTTTGCTCAGTAATCCAGGCCGTTTGCGTCGGATGGCTTCACACAATTTCGTTAAGGTGGCACAATAACGATCGGCATTAATGGTATGGCCACGCTCCAAATACTCGATTAGGATAACACCAGTCGTATCCCAGAAAACGGTTGCCATCACTTTACCGGCAGAGGGTGTGACCTTAAACTTCTTCCTCGTCGGTGATCCAGCGTGTTTCCACTCCATCGTGGCTCTTTTGGATGTGGGGGTGAAGTGATGAACCCATGTTTCATCACCGGTCGGTAATGATGCGATCAATGAAGTGTTGGCCGTCTGAATGGTATCGCTGCAGAAATGTGAGGCTGCACATCATTTGAGTGGCCTTATGCTCCGCGGAAAACGCACGTGGAACCCAGCGAGCACAAACTTTGGAATATCGCAACTCATCGGTTACGATACGCTGAACGTTACCATAACTCAGGTCCAACTCTGAGGCAATCTCACGCACGGTTACTCGTCGATCCCTTTGGATGATTTCTTCAACACGTGCCGTGTTGATATCCGTTCTTGAAGAACTTGGACGGCCACATATCGCTTCCACATATTGCGGTTTTCCACATGTTCCCTGCCCGCTTGATAAGAACGACACCATTTCGCTACCTGTTGTCTACTCATTGATTTGTCCCCGTATACCTCAACGATTTGTCTGTGAATTTCGGATGCGGCCACATTCTTGGACCATGAGAATCGAATTACGGCTCGCAGCTCTATGCGAGACCACTTTTCTAGACGTCGTGCCATTACTGTCGCTCTTAAGTGTCTGCGTACTGACGCTACTTACTCGTAGAACCGCTGTAGGACAACTAGCGCCATCTGTCAACCACCCTGGGTGGAAATATTCGCTCTACAATTATTGCGTTTCAAATGCTTCTGCTTGTAAACTTTTTTTTGGATCAACCTACGTAGTTTAAAATTCGTATTCTACGCGTCAAATAGTTAAATTTTGCTTTTTATTGCATCAAAATCAGTTAACTAGAACGCGAGATATGGAGTTTAATGTTTCTCCATTGGTTTCAATAGTATTTTCTAGAAATCTCGAGAAATATTGGTCCTAGGCCTTTATTAACCTCACTTTTGGAGACTTATTTTTGGCTCCAAATTTGGCGATATTTCGCCAAAAAGTCGCCAAACTTGGACATTTGGCGTGAATTTCCCAATGGGGCCTTTAAAGTTTGTTTTGTTGCATTAACATTACATAATAGCCCAATATTACTCTATTTCCCTTCTATGGCGTAATCAAAAGTCTCGCTTTATGTGGAATCCTCGAGAGATACATTTCTTGTAGAAGCTCCTTGTAACTTCTGCGTCACCTATAAATACAGGCATGACAGACCCCCAGTTCAGTGTGTTATCGAGCTTCCGATGAGTACGCTGCTTGCTCTGTGAATTGTGCGGTGTTTTCGCTTGCATTTTTGAAGTTTTGTTTTTAAGTGCTGTATGTAAATTCTTCACTGCGGAGTCTTGAGGAACTGTTCGCGATATCCCTCGTTTATTTCCACTGAATTTTTGCCTGTGGAAGTGTTTTATTTAGTGTGAGAAATACAGCATTTGTGAAACTCCTGTACAAAAGCGGACTGTTAAAAGCACGTTACTGGCTGATTGTGCTTGTGAATATTGTACAGCTGACTGTTCGAGGAAGTTCTAGAAGCAATAAAGTTTGTATTCCATCCTGACAAGTGGATTCTTTTCTAGAACTTTCTACACCCACTGGACTTTAGAACGACAAACCCAGAAACTAGCATAGCTTTCTGCAACAATATCCATGCAAAATCAATAATATGCTTTGAAACAGAGACATTTATTAAAGAGTGACTTTCAACTAGGGAATGCAATCCCGCACTGTTTTTCGTCTTGCGGGATTTCGGGCTTGAGATTTATTGATCCCGCGGGATTGACATTTCATTTAGCTAGACTTCATTTTAACAGAGAAAAGTAGAAAAAAGTAAGATTTTAAGCACTATGAACTTTAATAAATACCAATCTTATGAGATAATTAATACAATAATTTACAGAAATATGAAAATTATAACCATGACTAGCTACTACCCGCGACTTCTTCCGCGTCAGCTTTAGAATTAGGTCCCGAGAAAAATGAAGATTGTGTGAATAACAAATATGTTTGCGTCAAAAGAAATTGCATTTAAATATTATTTGCTTTTTACTTGTTTTAAATGAAGTGTAATGCATGGTAGTATACTTCATTTAAAATAACAGAGTATGCAGAGTTACTAAATTTAGATTTCATTCAGGCATTTGGTGAATAGAGACAGTTACGACAGTATTTGCGAACTGTTTTGTAAAAGAAATATTTATGCTATATGCATGAATTTTAGCCTATGTTAATCAAGAATAGAGCAGCTTTCTATTAGTGAAAAAGTTTTAGAATCGGTTCTGAGGTTACAGAGATACCCAGAGAGCGCAATGTATTAGAATTATTTTGAGTGTTCCTGTAAAAGAACTATTTACGCTACATGCATGAATTTTAGCCTTTAATACTCAAGAATAGTGTATAAGTGAAAAAAGTTTAGGAATCGGTTCAGTACTTACAAAGATACACATAGAGCGTAATGTAATTCTTATGAGCATCCCTGTAAAAGAACTGTCTGTGATATATGCATTAAAGGTAGCCTATAACACTTAGGGTGCCACCCTAAGAGTCTTTGTAAACGAATTATTTATGTTTATATGCTTGAAAGGTTGCCTGTATGTTAATCCAGGTCATAAGCTATCTTCATTACAAATTTTTCCAAATCCGTTCAACCATTTTTGTGTGATTCAGTCAAAAACATCCAAACACATAAACGTACACATTTATAGGTAGGATTTGGAAATTTATGAACTTTAAGAAACACATCTGGACTTTTCTTGGTACTTACGTTTTATCCCGGCGGTCATTCCCGCCAAACTATTTTTTCGTCAAATGAGTTGCCAATCCTATTCAAAACAATTAATAATTTCATGTGCCCGGCATTTATCTCGGTAAAAAATCGCTCGTCTTAGCGGACTGCCGGGATAATACGTAAGTACCCTTTTCTTTACTTATGCGTTTTAATTTGGCGTAAAATCAACATAATTTCCATACCAATTCATGTTTTTCAAATGCAAGTTATTTTGCAAATAGAATTTCTGCTTTATTTCAAAAGCATAAATCATTTTGTACGGGCGATAAAACGGTTTTAAATTAATAGTTAGAAAAGTAATTAAAATTTCAAAAATCTGAGCCTCAGGTGCACTTTACTGAAGTCATGGGCTCAGTCATGCTTAAATTTCCAAAGCTCTGCTTTCTGTAGATTTTTCTGGAGAACATTCATTTTTATTATTATAGATAGATAGATTTGGCATAAAACTGGCACAATTTCCTTGGTATTTAATGTTTTTCAGATGCACGTGATTCTTCATTGAAGTATAATAGCATTCCTGTTAGCTCAAAACATGAATCATTTGATGCGGGCGAAACTCGCCAAGCATGGCAAAGTAAAAACGGATTTTAATTAATAATTAAAAAAGTTATTGAAAATCTAAAATTCTAAGTAGCCTATAGCCTTCTCCAGAGTCCCATCTATATCTAAAGCAAAATTCATCCTAATCGATTCAGCGGTTTAGGCGTAAAAGCGTCATAAACAAACAAACAAACTCACTTTCGCATTTATAATATTAATTAGGATATTCAGAATAATAAACTAAGTTTTGTCTTATGTTAGTAGCTAAAAATGAGGAATTTACATAAATAGACAATTTATGGATACAAACACATACTTACGTTATTTTCTTAACAAAGAAAAAAAAACGTACAAAGTCGAACAAATCCAATGAGTCATTCCCTAGTCTAGATTTAATTTTGGTAAAATAATTAAAAGTGTGAATTAAAAAAAATAAACACTAAAATGAAAACTTCTTACAATTAATTCGTGACTGTTCGCTAAAAGTTAAAATTAGTATGAAATATTCCAGTTCATTACAGGGGCGTAGCCAGAAATTTTTCATGGGGGGGGGGGGTTACGACTACTACAACTCATATATATGTATAGGTGGGTGTGATAATGTAGCGAAGAGTATACATTTTGTATGGCAAAAAATTCCTCATGGGGAGGGTTATGACCCCCATAACCCCCCCCCCCCCGTGGCTACGCCCCTGCTTTGGAGATTGGGAAGTTTGCGAAAAATTTAGATTCCGATGTTTAGATTTAGATGTTTGATCAAGACTCCCATTGGAAGATAATTGAAAAAAATAAAACTTTAAATTATAAAATTTGTAATTGCTAATTCGTTTATTGTTAGGTAAGAGACATGAATATGCAAAAATTTTCGGTCTATTGATTGGGAAAGCAGCGTGAATTTGTAATAAAAATAATTTATTTCTCAGTGTCAATCTCGCAAGATTAGGATCGTAATCCCGCGGGACTAGTCCCGCTAACATTTGTGCGGGATCGAATTGCATTCCCTACTTTCAACAAAGGGCAGTAATTTTTTTAATCATTGCAAAAAATATGGGCTGTAACAATGTTTTTTAAGAATGTAACAAAAATATACTTGGAAACAATGGACTTTATTAAGGAATAACTTTCAACAAAGGGAAGAAACTGTTGATATCAGTGCAAAAATATGGACTATAACATTACTTTCTAAGATTGTATCAGTCACTTACTGTGTTACAATGGACTAAAACCTTATTAAAGAATGACTTTCCACGAAAGGAAGCAATTTTTAAAATGAATGGAAAATCAATATTATACTTTAAAACAATGGACTGAGACATTCTTAAAAGTTTCTTTCAATAAAGGGTTGTAATTGTTGAAATCAATGCAAATGTATTAGTTATGACAATGCTTTTTAAGAATATATCAATAACTAGCTGAAGTACCCGTTCTTCGCACGGGAATGAATGGACTTTTTGATATTACGATTTGTTGTGATTACTATTTATTGTAATAAAGAGATATAGCAAAATGGATATCGCGTTATATTGTGTTCAATAATCATGCGTACCGAATTTCAACGCAATCGTTTGTACGGTGCAGAAGGCGATGCGGCGTAGCGCAATCTAGTGGCAAGTTTTAGCAGAACGGATACGGCGAAAATATTCTTCGCATTCAGATATCGATGTATACGAATTTTCATGACGATCGGCTAGACAGTCCTGAAGTTCATGTGTTGACGCGACATCTAGTGGCAAGTTATATTAAAATGCATAGCGCCAAACTCTTCCCCGTGTTCAAATATCTATGTATACCTATTTTCATAGCGATCAGTTGCACAATCAAGAAGTGATACACTTCAGCGCCATCCAGTGGTTAATTAAAGTAATGATTTGCTACAGTGCCGTCAAGTGGCGAGTTATAGCAAAATGGCTAACGCCAAAATATTCTCATTGTTCAAATAGCTATGTATACTGATTTTCATAGCGACCGTTTGAATGGTCAAGAATTTGGCCTGCTGCAGCGTCATCTAGTGGCGAGTTAATGCAAATAATAATGCATTGCAGTGCCATCTAGTGGTGAGTAACATCAAAAGGAACACAGGATATATTCTTCTGCTCAAATGTGCAAGTATGAAAAATTTTATGCCGATTGGTCGAACGGTATAGAAGTTGATGCGTTGCAGCGCCATTTAGCGCCAAGTTACAGCAAAATAGATAGTGAAAAATATTCTCCGTGTTCTAATAGCCTCGTGTACCAAATTTTATCGAAATTGGTTGGACGATATTTGCATAGCAAACGGCTGAACGGAATAGAATTCGACGCTCTACTGCGCCACCTAGTGGCAAGTTAGAGGAAAACGGATAGCATAAAAACCTTCTCCATGATAAAAGACTTAGGTGAACCAAATTTCATGGTGAGCAATCAAACGGTGCTGGAGTTTTTCAACCTCATAAACACATACCAACATTCATTTTTATCTATAACCAGTGCTATTATATATACCAGTCTCAAATAAAATCCAGTTTCAAATCTAAGCCTCGCCAAAGTGCCAATATACGCCATTTTGCAAGAGTTTTTACAGGGAATCATTCGAAGCATTGACTTAGCAGCAATCAATATGGGAAATGGTTCGACCGCCAAAAAGTAAAGCACGCATTTATTTGAAAGTGGAATCCCTTAATACAGCCGCATTTTTTAAATTATCAACTATAACGTGTTTTATTCATCGTTACTCCGATGTTCTAAATGCGAAGATTTCAATTTTCTGAAATTTGGCGTAATTCCCCAACTTAAATTAATGTACTCAATTGGCGAGAATTCTGAAGATATATCGCTTGAAATCCCTTAATAACTACATTATTTCTGCACGGATCATTAAAATTTAACGCTGTATATAAAACCTTTGCACTTGTTTTCAAAAATCTATTTCCTTAAGCTCTCAGTAAATTGCGCCACAGCCGAAAAACTGCGCAAACCGCTAGAACTCACTTTCTCAAAATCGGCATTTGAGCCATTTTATTTTTTCGTCAAACTAAAAAATTTTACATATTAGCCTCGGAAATCTTCAATTCTTATTGTTTTGCGTATAAAACATTTCATTCCTGCTCTGATTTCCCATGCACACGATATTATAATTAAAAAAATAATACTAATAATCTTACAAATATAAACTAACAAAAAAAAAATCATTATTATTCTTTTATTTTTACTTTGAGAATTTTAAACATTTTATTCGGCAAAATCGCCACACATGGCACAACTACGATGCTTATTTCACACTTTTTTCACTTCAGGTATTACAACTACGGAAAGCATTTTGCGGGGAGAACATAAAAAATCGCTTAAATTCGGGGAACGGGTGGACTTTCAAAGTTTTAAAGTGGACTATCATTTATTCTATATTATTTTACATATCTGTGCAAAATTTCAGGCTGATAGGTCTATTTTTGTGGATTTGTATACTAATCAAATCCACAAACAAACAAACAGAATTTCATTTTTATTTATAAGATATACTTTGAAACAATGGATTTAGACATTATTATGGAATGACTTTCACAAAGAGCAGTAATTTTTTTAATCAGTGCAAATGTATGTGCTATAACAATGCTTTTTAAGAATGTATCAGTAATATATACTTTGAAACAATAGACTGAAACATTATTAAATAATATTCAAGGAAAGGAAGTAATTGTTGAAATGAATGCAAAAATATGGGCAATAACAATGCTTTTTAAGAATATATCAATAATTTAATTTGAAATAATGGATTAAAACATTATTAAAGAATGACTTTCAAGAAATTATGTAATTGACGAATTCATTCTAAAATATGGGCTATAACAATACTTTTTAAGAATGTATATTATTGATGCGTAGCCTGTATTTTCGAATGATTTAAACAAATACTTTCATATACAAAATCCTTTTATAACTGTGCTTAATCCAATGCTTTTCAAGATACATTACTGATACATTCTATATTCTTAAAAAACATTATTTTACATTCTTAAAAAACATTATTTTACATTAAAAACATACTTTAGAACTCACTTAAAAAATTACTTCTAGTCGAAACTACTTGTGTTAATATTTTTATTAGATTATTCTTCCCTTTGTTTCAATAATCATTTTTGATGCATAAATAAAATTGTTAGTTTTTTTCTGCCCTTCAGGTTTAAATATAGTCTAAAATTCGCATTCTATACGTCAAATAATTAAAATTTGCATTTTGTTTCCTCAAAGTCGGTTAATTATAATGTGAGATAAGGAGTTTAAGGTGTCCCCATTATTTAACATAGGGGTTTGTCGAGAAATATTGGTGCTATAGTTTAAGTGACTTTACTTTTGGGAACTTATTTTTGCCGCAAAATTTGACGATATTTCGCTTAAAAGTCGCCAGGTATGGCGTGTAGGCTGTTATTTTACTTATCGTGACTCAGCATCTAGCATAACCCCTTCGTTGGTTTATTTACATCGGATCAGCGGTGATTATTGATTACAATGTCTCCGCCTTCTGATGAGAATCCAAATTCTCGCGAGAAACTCCGGGAAGGATACATGTAGCTCTAAACGACAGATTTAGAGTGACGTGAGCTGTCCTCCCCTGGCAAATAAACAAACACTCCACTTGCCGCCATACTTTTATCGCTTCGAGCCACAGTCGATGACGTAGGAGAAAAAAGTACTCTCATTGGCTTAAATTTCGGCCGACTCTGATATTTTTCGTTCGGAAAGCAAATAGTTGGAGATCGCCGTCGTCAAGGTTACGACAGAGAAAATAGGTCTAAAAGAATTGCTCGAATATTGCTCGCAAGAAAATTGCTCGAATTTCAAAC
>JAWZYV010016621.1:0-41974 GCA_038373885.1 Cheiracanthium punctorium
TTTCCTGGCTACGCACCTGGAGTGGGTGACATAGAAGTAACAAGAATGTCCATCTTGAGTACTTTATTTACAGTAAAAAATGATGTACAATTAAATACAAGAGCATATTTGATTTTTCCGAATTACACGAGTACCTAAAAGTAAGTACGAGTAGAGCCAGTACCGCACTAAGTTCAGGAATTTTACAATGAGTAGTTTAGCAACATGCCGATAGGCAATAACACCACCCTCTAATCACCAATTAGACCTGAAATTAATAACAAAACCCTAATTTGCTATAACGTAGACAGAGGCAAAGTTCACTGGCAAGACACCGAGGGATTGACAGGCTGCTGCCGCACGTGCCGAAAATCAATATCTTAATAAGATGTCGATCATTTAAGCTTAAAAGAGGCCATTTATGGCAGGGTTGGCATGGTTTAAACCGACTGGTTTAAACCAAATGGTTTTTTTCTCAAAAAAACCAATTGGTTTTTTTAAAAGAATAATTTAAAATTACGAATACTACAGAAAGAATACGTTCTGATATATTTTTAAATTATCCTCATAAGTATCAAGAATAAGTTTATTATATCACTCTAGATACCTTATTGTTTTATAATTATTAAAAATTATTAATTAAACTTAAATTATTGGCTGCATTTTTAACTTGAATAATGCTTGATACTTGAACTTTTCCAAAATAGAGGTTTTGTGTTTTAACAACTTATTTCTAAACCTTAAAAATATTATTTTGAACTAGTTATCGCCATTATTACTGATGAATCTAAGAGCAATATTCCATGTAAAATGTAGTAAACAATTACTATCGTATTATATTATACTAGCTGCCAAGGTGGCCAGCTTCACCTCCCCCCATACCTTACCATATATACTCAGTCAGTTTTGTCTAAATTATCGGAGTCCTTTCAACGAAAATCATATTTCATGGTTTTAAGAGTATTTGTCATGAAATGTATTTAGGTTATGGTTGCTACAAATTTTGGGGGCATCATGACAAAAGCTGATGGTGACCATGGGACATGTGAATGGATCTGAAAGATTTTGGAGTCCTCATCATGGCACAGTGGTAATGTCACTGAAAATGGTAGATGGCCGAAGGCATCTCCTATCCTTGGCAGATCACTCGGAGTACGGTTGCCATTAATCAAACCAAAAAGAAACAATTTGCTTTTTCGTGTATGGAAATGGGAAATGGCTAAAATATACTTCAACCCATTGCAAAGTGGTTTTCTTTTTTTTTTTAAATGTGCAATAAACGTGAAGTAAAAAAATCTGAAAGATTTTGTTTCTTTGCACATACATTGTTATTTTTTAATTTATCTACTGCGTGACACACTTAACCAGTAACGAATAGGCTTGCTTCACTTGATGTCATTCAACTGTTAATCTGGATTTTTGCACGTGTGTTATTGTTATTACGCTAATGTTTACATCTAGTTCTTGCCGCTCTCAGAATAAAAATATCATCAATTTTGGTACCGCATACCGCATTAGTATCTACTTATATAATTCTACGTATTATATAAGTAGATACTAATTTTAAAAAATAGTATCTCTAAATAAAATATTAAAATTGAATGATTTCAATGTCCACATAAGTATAGCAACAATTTTTTATTTACTTTGTTTTAATTATTTTCAGAAGAAATATTAATTTTTATTTGAACATTTTACAAATAATTTTATTTATAAATATGTAACATGTAACTATAAAAGGATTTAAAAAAAAACCCAAACAACCTGGTTTAAACCAAAAAAAACCCGGTTTAAACCAAATAAACCTGGTTTTTTGGTTTTTTTCAAATAAACCGGGTTTTTTTCCAACCCTGATTTATGGGCTATATGACATGTACATATATAATATATTAAATCAAAAATATCTTCGAATTTCCAAATTACAATTTGAAAAATTATTTTCAAACTCCTTCATGTGCACTTTATTTTAAAGAACAAAGAAATCTTGCACAATCTGAGCGTGCAAACCTGCAATTAATAGACATTCCCTTGTAATTGTTTTAACCGTACTTTTGGACCCTGTCTCCTGGCACCTCAAGATCATCATAATCCATGGAATTTTGCAGCCCAGATAATTGGATTAAACAATAAATGTAGACTGCATCAGTCATGCAAGGGCCTCAAAGACGGTATATTAGTTTACACATGCCTTGGGAGTGGACTTTTCTGTGTGGCCTCTGCTGTTAAATAAATCTATGTCAAATTGTTTAAATAAAAGCATGAAAAAGCCCAAGCATATTTGGTTTTTTTCAGTAACAGCAGCAGCAGCCCGAGCCAAAGGTCCAAAGCCACCCCATCCTTGTCAAGGACTACAACAAACTACTCAATGGACTAGAGCTGAATTTTCACACACATATATATGGTATTTCTACGCTAGTTAAATTTACGGCAGTATTAATGAAAAAGTTTAAATATCTGGAGTGTAACTGAAATAGTTTCTAAGTAACTAAATTTAATGTATGTTTTAAATGCTATTTAAATGATAAAGTTAAAACAAAAGTAGACCTTTTTTGAAGGTAAATGGCAGCAATATTTGTAGGCCCATTTGACGAAGAAATAAAAGTAAATAATGAAAAGCATACGAAGTAGGTAACTGTGATTATCTCTAAAAATTAAGGATACTGAAAACTTTCAGGAATCTCTTTCTCAGATAATGTAAATTTCAGCAGAAAAATGGTGGAAAATCCCTTTGAAAAGTAAAATAGCATAGATAAAACGACTCTTCATTGACCCTTTACCCTACATTTTAATGTGTTTTATTAAGTATTTTAACAAAAAAGTTACATTTATTAGAAATTTGTATGAAAATTCATGAAAATAAGTGTTCAAATTCACAAAAATGAGACCCTGGAATAGATTTCTGGATCAACCCTCTCCTTGCACGTGACTACTACAAAATAAGGGCTGAAAATACTATCATAATTGGAGGCATCATCAGAAAGCAGGCAAAAGTCCTTCACCAGCAAATGGACATCACAGATTTTGAATATAATAGTGGCTACTTAAAAAGATTTAAAAGGGGACAAGTATTCCCTCTGTATATACGAATTGGTGAGACTGCAGGTGTTGATGAAGATGATCTATCGTCATAAAAAACTTAATGTGCTGATTTTACAGTTGAGGATATTTAAAATATGGATGAAAATTATCTTTCTTACCGCCTGCAGCAGAACAAAACAATATCATGTGTGTCTGTTAAAGAGTGCAATAAAAGCTAAAGATCGTGAGTCGCTCGTATTCTGTTCAAATGCTGATGTATCTGAAAACAGAACTCTGACAGTGATTAGAAAATAAGCTAAGCCAAGATCCTTTAAAAATTTCAATCCTGTGCTTTATGTCGACTATGAGAAAGACAAGAAAGCCTGGATGACGGCAGCATTATTTCAAAAATGGCTAGGGAATTTAAACTCAGAAATTTGAAGAAAGAAAAGTGATGTTTTAATGACTTTGGATAATGCCTCTTGTCACAAATCATACCTAATGAGCAATAACCTTTTACCTCCTGACTGTACTGGAGTTTTACAACCTTTGGATGCAGATATAATACTCATTCAAAGCTCATTATCGAAAGCATCCCGTCCACCATATTATTGAAAAAATCAGTAACAATAATTTTTCTCTAATTGTTTTACACAATGCTATTCGCATGGGATAAAATTTCATTGGAAGCTGTTCCTAACTGCTGGAAACATACTGGATTGATTAAATCAGAAGGATTTACTCCAAAACAAAAACACTACAACACTTCTTGGACTAAAAAATGAAATACACAAATAAACAGACATTGAACATCAGCGGTCAGCAACTGAGTATATTAATATAGACGAAACTGTTTCAACATTTGAACATCTGACAATAGATGAAATTGTCATATCAACTGCCAATCTAAATCAAAATTTAGATTCATCTGACAGTGAATCTGAAGATGAAACACCACATCTTCGAACGAGGGAGTGAGATATAGCATTGGGTAAATATGGTGAATGGGCGAAATTCCAAAGGTGACAGAGAGTAATTCTGAAAACGTTTTATCTATAGATAAACTCGTGAACGCAGTTCAAAATCTGGCTATCCCAGAGCCTAAGAAAAAGGAAAGTTGGAATCTTTTCTTTGTTTATGTGGAAAGGGGTTTAAACTTTAAAATGTTCTGAAAGAATTAAAATCGGAAATTTTGCTTAAATTAATTGGGGGAAAAGCCTCCAATATATTAGTATATATGAGTGATGGTGATTTGAGTGACTATGAAAAAATCAATGCATTAATAGTAAAAGAGTATGAACCCTCTCCATTTTTTTGCTCAGTAAATCTTAAAAAAGCTAAAAGATTTTCGGGAGAAACACATCAACAATTCGCACCTCGTTTGCAATCAGGTTGTCTTCATTATTGCAGGGTTCGCAAAAAAACAGATTTCGATTCGTTGATAAATCTTATTATATCGGATAAAATATTTGAAACGTTAGATATGAATGTTTCAACTCGCATTGCAGCCTGCCGGGTTGAAAATTGGCTACAGGCGAATGAATTGGCAAAGGAATGTGATATTTATTTTATCGCGAAGGATACATTTTTTGATGATGTAAAAATTGAAAAATGGTCTGGTTATTGCGAATGCATAGGTGAAAATTTAAGTACATCCCACCGCCATTAAGAAAACCCCAATATACCAACGACAATAAACATACATAAAAATTATGCTCTTGCTTCATGTGTTCAAGTAATTTGCATTTAGCAAAGAACTGTTCAAATCAAAGAAATAAATATGACGAACCAAGTAAATCACATAATGATGAACAAAGAATCCCAAAGGGTAACCCCTAGCCTTCCGTAACTAAGCCAAGTGAGAATGTGCTGGTATCTCACATAAATTCGAAACATTTGTGGTGCTCTGAAAACCCACTTGAAATTAATTTATAACCCTTGCAAAAAAATGTTCTATTCATGTTGTTCGTAATAGATTTTATTGTTGATAGTTTTGTAGACATTTCTATTTTAAATGCTGCATTAATGCCAGACATAAAAACTAAAGGGAAAGGGAAAATTGTTTTAGAATTCGCTTTTAGAGAGAGTCGGTGCTCATTTAGCAGCTTTGCCAGTATTTTATAAAATGTGACATAATCTGCAAATAACACGAGCCAACGTTATTTGTAGTCTCAACTATAACTTTAGCTAGCGGGTTTTTAGAACGGCTCCACGAGCGGGATTATTACTGCTTATGAAGAGATTAATGTTACTTGTATGTGTAGTTAAGTTGTTACGTATTAAATGTGTGCGTTTGTCTAAAAGTTTTCTAGTGCTCTTTATTTAACTCATTCCAGATTTTTTTAGGTTAATAAAATATGGGTAACAACACATGGTGGCAGCGGTTAAAATGGTAATTTAAATAGTTTGAATTCTACGTAAAGTTTGAATTCAGGAAAAAACGGCAATGACTGCTTATCAAGTAACACCACCGGAATTATTCCAGTTTTCAACTCCAACGGAGCGGCCCAAAAACAGAGATTCCTCCGATTCCGAACTGCTTCAGGATTGAATACGAAGTCAGAAGAGGAAAAAGTTGATGCTCTTATCTACTTCATGGGCGAAAAGGCCAAAGATATTTTTCTCTCGTTTGCCATAACAGAAGACGAGAAGAAAAATTTCCAGGTTGTATTACAAAAGTTTAGTGAGTATTTTGTCTTTAAAAGAAATGTTATTTTTGAAAGAGCGCAGTTAACAGACGGGTACAGAGAGAAGGGGAGTCAGTTAATGAATTTATTACGGAATTATATGCACCTGCGGATAAGTGTAATTATGGTGCACTTCACGATGAATTGTTAAGGGATCATATAGTTGTTGGTATTAGCGACCAAGCTTTAAGTGAAAAACTACAGCTTGATCCTCAGCTTACTTTGCAAACAGCCATTGATAAAGTTCGCTTATCGGAATCGATCAAAAGCCAACATTTAGTATTAGTAAGCAATTCATCAATTAATGCTTTAGTTCACAAAAGGGAACTTGTGGAAAATTCAAATAGAAAGACTTCTCGGGGTAATAATTTTAATGTAAACACTTCGAAATGTAAATGGTGTGGAAAATTGCCACACGATAAAAAGCATTGCCCAGCCAAGGACTCTTTCTGCAGAAAATTTAAGAAAAAAGGACACTGTGAGAAGGTTTGTTTATCTTCCACTAAGCGAATTAACGAAGTTAATTTTGAAACGGGTTTCATAGGCTTAGTAGGAAATGTACAAGATGTAGATGATTGGGTTATACCAATAAAAATATTAGGAAAATCAGTCAAGTTTAAGATTGATAGTGGTGCGGATCACACTGTAATTCCTTCTCATGTAGCAAAAACAATGTTGAAAAGAGCTGAAGTTAAGCGCACAAACAAGTTAATTTTTGGCCCTGATAGATCTCCTCTGAAACTTATGGGAAAGATAGTTGAGAACATAGAATATAATGGCAAAAAAATTTTTGGAAGAAATTTACATCATAGATGGTCTTCAGCGATGTTTATTAGGAAAACCAGCCATAAAAATGTTTGGATTAGGTCCTAATATTCTAGGCCATTGTGTGCGTAGCATTAGTAGTTTTGATCCTATCCAGGAATTCCCTACTCTGTTTCAAGGCCTTGGTTTACTAAAAGGTAACTACCACATTGAACTCAGCAATGATGTCAAACCTTATGCTCTCACTTCTCCTCGACGGATACCTATACCGTTGTTAGAGAAAACAAGAGAAGAAATAAAAAGAATGCAGGAATTAAATGTAATTCAACCAGTAGAAAAACCAAATGACTGGTGTTCCCCCAGCCGCTGTTGTAAGAAAGAAAGATGGAAATGTTAGAATTTGTGTAGATTTGACGGTACTTAATAGAAGTATACGAAGGGAATGGCACCTGTTACCAACTACAGAATATAATTTATCTCTTTTGGCTGGAGCCAAGGTGTTTCATAATTAGACGCCAACTCTGGCTTCTGGCAAATAGCACTTGACGAAGAATCGTCTTATCTTACTACTTTCATAACACCCTTTGGAAGATTCCGTTTTTTGCATTTGCCATTTGGAATTTCATCGGCTCCAGAGCATTTTCAGCGTAGAATGTCGCAGGTGTTAGAAGGTCTTCAAGGTATCATATGCCATATGGATGACATCCTTATTTGGGGATCCACTCAAGAAGAACACGATGAACGTTTAAAAATGACTTTGAATCGTATCAAAGAAACCGGGATAACAATAAACAAACAAAAATGTTGTTTTTCTGTCAAGTCAATAAAATTCCTTGGACATGTTATTGATGAATCAGGAATACATCCAGACAAAGACCAGATGGAAACCATAAGAAAATTTAAACGTCCTACAAATAAGACTGAGCTGGAACAACTCCTTGGGATGGCTAATTACTTAGCACGATTCATACCGAAATATTCAGAGACGTTAGCACCTTTGATTTCCCTCTTATCGACAAAGAACGAATTTGTTTGGGATATACCTCAAGAAAATGCACTAATGAAACAAAGAGATTTTGTCATCCGAGGCAGTACTCGCAATTTTTCACCCTAACAAGCAATCTATCGTAACGGCTGATGCTTCTTCCTATGGTCTAGGAGCAATACTGCGCCAAAAACAGGAAGACTCTACAGTTAAAGTAATCGCTTATGCATCGCGCACATTAACGCCAACTGAAAAGCGTTACACCCAAATAGAAAAAGAAGCTCTTGCGCTGACATGGGCATGTGAAAAGTTTTGTAACTACTTGATAGGCACCAGGTTTCTTCTAAAAACAGATCACAAACCTCTTGTCCCTATCTTAATGAGAAAATCTCTGGATGATTTAACTCAAGTGCTGATGCTGATTCCGTCTTCAAAGATTCAAAATGAGATTGATGAGATACTCTTTTGACGTTTTTCACACCCCAGGGAAGAATTTATGTGCAGCGGACGCATTATCAAGAGCACCTCACCAAGAAGAGATTCCCGACCTTGAATTAGAGGAGGAAGTTGAAGCTTTCGTTAATTTGGTAACAGACTCGGTCCCTGTAGCTCCACAAAGACTTTCTCAGTTAAAATTAGAACAAGAGCAAGATTCAACATGCAAAATGTTAATGGTCTATGCTTTACAAGGATGGCCTGAGAAAAATAAAGTAGAACCATCATGTCTACCTTACTGGCCTTTGCGATACGAAATATCCTTACAGAATGGATTACTTATGAGAGGAGCTCGAATAATTGTTCCAGACAAACTACGACAAGAAATTTTAGAGAAAATACATGAAGGTCATATGGGAATAAATAAATGTAGAGCTTTAGCTAACTCCACGGTCTATTGGCCTGGTATCAGCAAACAAATAGAGAAACTAGTCCGAGAATGTACATCGTGTATACAGGAAGCTAGAAACCCTTCTGAGCCATTGAAACCAACAAGTTTTCCTCAAAGACCTTGGGAAATAGTAGCTATGGATTTGTTCAAGTTTCATTCTGATGGGTATTTGTTAGTGACTGATTACTATTCACGGTATCCAGAAATCGCAAAATTGGACAGACTTACATCCAGCGAAGTGATTTTACATTGCAAGTCAATCTTCGCCAGGCATGGAAAACCTGATGTAGTTAGGTCCGATAATGGACGACAGTTTGAAGTAACTAGAACCGCTGAATTTCAACAATTTGCAAAAACATATGGTTTCAAAAATGTTACTTCGAGTCCAAAATATCCTCAAAGCAATGGTTTTGTGGAAGCTGCTGTTAAAATCATCAAGCTCAGATTGAAGAAATCGAAAGACCCATATTTAGCACTTCTCAGTTACAGAGCTTCACCTTTAAAAAATGGATACAGCCCAGCTGAGTTACTGATGGGTCGGAGATTACAAACAACATTGCCTGTTCCGTTATCAGCACTTCAACCTAGACTTGTTCAAAAAGAGAAGTTAGAAGAAATCGAGGAAAATCGAATAAAAACCCAAGAGAAATATTATAATCGCAGACATAACTCTCATGAACTCTGACCGATAAATCCAGGGGGAAAAGTGTGGATAACAGATAGGAAGGCTATTAGCACTGTGGAAAAGAATGCAGATACACCAAGATCGTATTTCGTTAAAGGAGGTCAACATATTCTGCGACGAAACAGAAAACATCTAATTCCTACTGCAAAACTGCAGCCACATGCAGTAGAAGATGATGATGTCGCAGATGCTCTCACTACAGAAGTTTCACAGAAAAAAGCTGAAACTTAAACACCAAAAACTACGGGCTCGACTAAGAAAAATAATCAGCCTGTTGTCACTCGGTATGGAAAATTGTAAAATCTCCAGATCGACTCAATCTCTAAAAGGGGGAGATGTGACATAATCTGCAAATAACACGAGCCAACGTTATTTGTAGTCTCAACTATAACTTTAGCTAGCGGGTTTTTAGAACGGCTTCACGAGCGGGATTATTACTGCTTATGAAGAGATTAATGTTACTTCTATGTGTAGTTAAGTTGTTACGTATTAAATGTGTCCGTTTGCCTAAAAGTTTTCTAGTGCTCTTTATTTAACTCATCCCAGATTTTTTTAGGTTAATAAAATACGGGTAACAACACATAAAAATCCAAACAATCTTATATTTTCCAGTGCTCATATTTCATTCGCATTGACTGATAAACTGAATATTCCATGTCTTATAACACCACATGTTTACCAGAATTTAAATGACAGAACACATGAAGTAGTTATGAAGTAGCAGATTGAAGTCTTCCCGCCTATACCCCCCCCCCCATCCTCTATCACTTTTCGTGAAACAATCGTGAAAAGAACGACCAACAGGCATCAGCAGATACGTTTATTTAAAATAGCATGCAAGGTGAAGAGGGAAATTTGAGGTGTGATCTTGCAGCTGTTAAGAACAAGAAAAAGAAGTCAAACTCCGAGCATAGGGGTTTTTTTGTTTCTGAGAACTGATCGGAGGCATTTTTGTAAGTGAATAAATTACGTAAAATGCTAAAAAGACTGCCAGACATTAAAGATTTCTTCTAGAGATGCTGGTTTAGGAAAAAAATTTCTCTGTATGGGATGACTTTTTATTTCAGATAAAATTTCCAGAGAAACAGTAGATCAATTGGTATTACCTGAAAGTCATAGAATTAAATTTCACCAATTAGCTCATGACTCATTATACGAGAATCATCTTGGGATAAGGAAAACTAAAGAAGGGATTAAATTATATTTTTATTGGCCAAGCATCTCAAAATATGTAGAGAATTATTGTAGGATGTCAGAAAAATGCTGACTAAAAAGTCTGGAGTGTAATTCAGACAAAATCCCTATTACGGCAGTGTTAGAGCTCCATATTCCTTCACACTGTAAATGTAGACTTGATGGGTGAGATTGTATCGCCTTTGGGAAGAAAACAAATATTATCTGTGTTTAACTGATCAAAATTCAAAATGGCCAGAAGTGTTAGCACTGAAGTCTGTCAGCTAAAGCAACATGCAACGCGCTTTCAGAAATATTCATGCATGCAAGAATTCCAGAAATAATTTGTAGTGATCAGCTTACTAACTTTACGTCGCAGCTAACACGGGAATTTGAAGATAGGTTAAGGGCAAGTCCTAGATTTTTAACCGCTTCAAATCTAGCATTGAATGGTTTGGTGGAAAAATGGAACTTGCCTGCAGACCAGGTGAGTTGGTTGTTAGGAAAAGGGACACGACACTCCCTTTCGCAGATAAGTTTCAGCAGGAAGAAAGTACAAAGACCCTTTCAAAAAGTAAAATAGCATAGATGAACAACAAAATTATTTCCTTTTTCCAATCTTTATGTCTTAAATGTATACTGGACTACAGGCATTTACTAATTATATGGTGGCAAACAAGCAGAAGTGTGCTGGAATTATAATTTTTATGAGCTTCTGAAAATTTTGATTAAAAATAAATACATAAAAAAATAAAGGCTTACTTGAGAACAAAATATTTCCTTTTGCTGGTGAAGATTTTATATTAGTAGGTAGAAATGTTCTTCTGAGACAGATTCTGACTTTCTATGCATGTGTTGAAATCCAGTGAGTGAATATTTCAATATAGCTTTGCTATGATATGTGGAAATATTCATGTCTTCTTCAATAACCTGAAATGCAGAAGCTATCATTATTAAAAAATAAAATACATATATTTTAAGTATAAATGTCCCCTACACAATTTATAAATAATTTCATAAAAACATTCAAGATTCAACTGAACAAATATTGAATAAACCATAATAGAAATATTAAATAATTTTTGAGCAAGGAGTTCGGGAGTACCTTTGTAAAATTTTCTTGACTGGGTCTGAAAATTTTGGGTCCTTATATTAAAAAGAGTTGAAAAAGTTGGTGGAAAAATGGAACTTGCCTGCAGACCAGGTGAGTTGGTTGTTAGGAAAAGGGACACGACACTCCCTTTCGCAGATAAGTTTCAGCAGGCTGTTGACCATCGTGTAACAGCCCCTTGATAAATGACCCTCTTTGTTCTTGAGTTCGATGAGAAAAGATTTGCTACGATACATTATGATGCAAAATTCTTTGAATTAACCAGTCCCTCAACTACTGTTGTTCACTTTCACAAAAATCTTTCTGTCCACTAAATAATATAATTTCTGAACACTTTTAAAAAGAAAAATGTTGCTCAAAATACCAGTTTTTGAAATAAGTATCTCATTAAGGGAAAGAGATAACTAAATGAATTTTTACATGTGTTACAGGGTTCATTCTCATTTTTCAAAATGAAAATTAAGGAGTTTTTAAGGACCCCCAATTTTTTTTTTTTTTTTTTTTTTGGAGTCCACTTTTTTCCAGACTACTGATGCAAATATTCGTAATCAGTATCTGTTCTAGCGGTTACGGCGCCCAAGACAAAAAGACAAATTGCCATCCCTTAACTAAAGGTCAAGATTCGCAGTGGCCACTCGCCACGTGACGACTCAGTTTAAATAAGTGGCGATGAAAAAAATTCATTACGTTCGCCACTTTTTATTTTATTACCGTATTTTCCGGTAATAACGCCGCACCATGTATGACGCCGCAAATAGATAATTATTTCTATTTATAGAACTAGTTTAACGCCGCACCGAGAATAACGCCGCACTTTTTAAAAAGTATAATAGAATCAAGCTTATCAAGTTTAGATGTGTTATTTTAGGTAATACTATAAAGTAGTACACATAAAATTAAACAATTATAATTAAAATAACTTAGCATGTAATATATAAATTTACGATGTTTGTCAATACGTCATTATTAGTACAATTTATTTATCTATTTTTTGAATATACATATGCATATATATATATACTACAGACTGTTTTCTACTTCAGAAAATCCGTCAAAATCCTCGTCCTCAGTGTCAGTCTGGAACATTTTTAAGTGTTAAGATGGAAAAAGTTCATCAACATCTGAACCATTTTCATCATCGGAAGACACACTAGAAAGTGCAGGAAATCCCATTAGTGCTATTTTGTAAAAAATCGATAATTTCGGCTTTTTGAAAGGCTCTCTCTACCATACCATTTGGAATTTTATTCCAGGAGTCCAAGATCCACTCGCAAACTTTGGTATAAGTTGCTTTATGGATCCGGCCTCCTTTTGTAAACGTACGATTTTCTGCATACATCCACAATTCCCAGTGATGACGCATGCGAGCTTTAAATGCCCGATTTATACACAAATTCAGAGGTTACAATATTTTAGTCAACCCACCAGGTACTATTGCCAGTCTTGTTTTCTCTGATCCTAGAAATTTTTTCGTTTCGTTTGAAGGGTGAGTTTTCATCGAGTCCATGATCAGTAGACAATTTTTTTGAAAAATGAAATTCGGTCTTTTTCTCCAACATTTTTCTGCCCATTCCTGCATAACGTCCTGGTTCATCCAGCCTTTTTGATTTGCGAGCACTACTATTCCCTAAGGGAAATTTTCTTTAGGATTTGTTTTCCTCTTAAAAATAACAATCGGAGGCAATTTATGACCTAAGGATAAACATGAAAGCACCAAGGTAAAACTGTTTTTCTCATTCCCTGTTGTAACGATAGGGACAGACTTCACACCAACAAAATCTGATGAGTGAGATGCAGGCATGTCGAACGATATGGGGACCTCATCCATATTCCCTATCTCCGATGGCTTCAGTGCATAGTTTTTAATCTCTTCTTTCACAAACTTTAAAAACGAAGTTTTCTTCTCTTCCCAGTCTTTGGGCACTTTCTGGCCAACTTTTGTCCGGGCTCTCATGGTCAGACTATTTCTTTTAAAAAATCGGTTGCACCATGATGGTCCACCTCTAAAATCGGCCAGACCATTCTCTGCCGCCATCTGCTTCGCTTTTATTCTTATTAAAACAGTTGATAAAGATCGACCATTTTCCCTTTGATTCTCAATCCAGTCACAAAGCTCTTTTCCAAATCTGGCCACTGTGCTTTCGGTCCGCGACGTTGAGCTCGTTTCTCACTCGGCATTTTCAACAGTATTTCTTCCTGCTTTCGCCACGTTTTTCATCCACATTCAGCTCTCGTGCTACTTCTCTATTGCCGTTCACTTTTGCTTATGAGATAGCGTTTAATTTAAACTTTGCTGTATAACTTCGCCGCTTAGAATTGTTCGAAAACATAACGGAAAATAATCAGTATCGGAGCTAGAACACTAATAAAATGAATAAAATCGAACGAAGAACGTGAAGTAAAATTAATTTGAGTTGTTGCCAGACGTGAACATGCATATTTTGTAATGCTGAAAAAGATTTGGAACATAGAGTATAATTAGACGCCTATAGGTAAGGTTTAGCGCTGGCGAATATTGGAGGGGGAAAATGGGAGGGGTTATTCCTGATATGGCATACAGAGTTACTTGATGCGATTGGATGCGATGCCCTATCAAAGTACTGTTTCTTGATTCTGAAAAATGTTACTATAAGTAAACACCGTGATGGGTTTTCGCCATGCGAGACTTTTATAGGAACGGAAAAAGATCATGGATTATTTTGTTCCTTAACCAGATTTAAGGTTGGTTTTTTTTTGGAGGGGGTGTTAAATGATCAGCTGTAACTTTGGAACTACTTACAAGCCGCACCCAGTTACTGGCCGCTTTTTTGCTTCCGAAAAAGAAAAATTTAGTTTAACGCCGCGGCGTTGTTACCGGAAAATACGGTACATTTATGCATTTTGGTTTACAATTACTGTTTCATACTCTCTCCAAAATACATGGACAGAATTTACAATTCACTCGGAAAAAAGAACGGCAAAACATATCCCCTCCCGCCTCGCCTCACCCCTTTTCCATCATTCTATTGTGAATTTATTGACGGTAATCCCACGAAATCGCAGATGCAGCTTACACGCAGCGAACCGGAGTGACTCACTTCAGTAGGAATGAAAAAATAGGAGAATTCTTGCATTTGCATTTTGCTTGGAACAATCCTTTCTCCAATCACGTGCTTACATTAAAAAAATCCATATTTTATAACAAAGCCACGTGGGACACTGGGACTTCCTGTTTTTAAATGATAAACCACAGAAGTCATAAAACCAGAGGTAAAAACAAAAGTATCAGGTTGTAACGAAAGTATTCCGCCATATCTGCTTGAAAAACTAACTTCTAACTCCTTAGATAACTGTAGAGTGGCTGAATACTGATCTTCTTCCACAAGTTCTCGCAGGCTGGCCTTATCAACATCAATAGATCAGCCTGAGCTCTCTGCTTCTTGTATGTCATAGTCCTTGTTTTTGAACTTTCGGTACCAAACCTGCACAGTGCCATATGATACAACAATACTACTTAAAACTGTACACATAATTTGTTGATATTCTGTAGCTGACTTTTTGCAACAGAAATGGAAGTAAATGATGGTTCTAATCCGATAGAGTGATAGTTCCATTTGAGACACCTTGATGTACTTAATGATAACTATATTTTTTTACAGATGTCACAACACAGTGTTATAAAGTAAGTCTCTTTCTTTCAAATGCCAAAAATCGTTTGACTAAATATGAGCAAATACGCCACACCGAACTGTTTGCTGACGACATTTGCGGTGGCGGGAAACTTGCGTTACAACCTAATAAATACGACTTGGTTGGCTTATTACATTTAAATTAATTGTAGTTAAAGGTATGCAGTGTTGCTGAATGAAGAATTCAAAGATAAAGCAAGTGCTTTCATAGAACATTAATATGTATGAGTTTTTAAAACGAGAGAGCATGTTTACACATCATCGTAAGCACGTGGCTTCGGCTCCTTTCAGACACATTGCCTTGTTTCTAGACATCCTGACACCGTGCGAAATGCAATAACTATCTATCGCTGGTAGGAATTCGCCAGTGCTTTGATTAGCAAGAGGGAAAGGAGGGGAGAATTCGTATGTTTCGACGTAATTAAGAAGCTGAGAAGCAAGGACGTATTTAAGGGCGGGGGCTCCCCCACCCCGAAATTTTGATTTTTTTGTTACTAAAATGATAAAGGACTTTCTGTGAAACATTCTGCCTTTTTTACCATTTGGACCCCCTCCGAAATTTTTGGGAACCCCCGCCCCCCCTGCAATGTTTTTCCAGATACGTGCCTGCTGTGAAGAGACTGAAGAGAGTAAAATTCGGAATAATTCAACTTGCAAAATAAAACTCTGTGGTAAAAACTACGGAGAGATTTAATAAATTGATTTTATATCTGAGAGTCAACTGATGAATGTGCATATGTTAATTAACCAATTAAATACCAAAAAAAAATGAAGCAAGTCAAATTAACCGATGTATTTAATGTAAATACAAAAGCTAATTAGATTCTAATAATAATTTAAATACTTATTTTAAATTATAATTTAAATAAATTTCAGTTACTATTTGTTATATTTTATGAAAAAGTTCCAAAATCAACGATCTATTCTGCTTTATAGTTTTTAGTTTGAATTGAACACTAAATTACATTTGTTCCAGTGTAGTTGAGTACTTTTTTTGGCGGTTTATACAGTGATTGTATGTATGTTTTAAGACTATTTTTCATTGACAAATAATAAACTGGTCAATAGCACGTGATCGACGATGGTTTTAATGAAAATTTTCAACAAATCTATAATCCGGAAAAATCGGTAATCCGGCACCGCGTCATTCCCGCCGATGCCAGATTATCGGTGCTGCACTTTACTGCATATTCAGCAGAATTCTAAAAATTCCACCAGACAAATTTAAATGAAAAATTAAGTAGTGAAAACTTGAGTAATTTTAAAATTGTAAAAGAAGTCATCCAAGCTTTAATTACTATACCCCACAGTAATGCCTAAGTAGAGAGAATTTGGAGCAGTGTTAAAACTATTATAGGTGACAAATCCACATCAATGGGTAGAGAGTATTTAGAAAACAGGCTATTTGTAAAGACTGCTAAGATTAATTTGATGGATTTTAATGAGTAATTGAATAGTGGTGGCATGATAGCCTAAAAAGCAGAAAACAAGGCCTAAAAATAACGTCGTCCATTGCTTTGAATAACGTGTCAGTGTCCCCTACTGACTTTATCTCACTTGTCAAGTCAGTCTTGATACATTGAAAATAATCGTTTATACTTTCATAAATGGACTACATTTTTCTTTCAAAAGCTATTAGAGACGAAATCTAAACTACAGAAAACCCAAAAATACAAATATATATATATATATAAAAGATCAGCTCTACTTGAAAAATGCTAGGACTATAAAAAAGAAAATAAACAACCTACCTAACAGCTAGAAGTTGCAGTAGATATCTGCCAGAAATTATGTAATATTTTTATTTTTACATAGGTTTGGATATCTTTCTAAAAATATTTCTCGGTAATTTTAATTAATACATATTAATATTAAATCTTAAAAAAGTTAATAGATTTCATTATGAAACGTTTTCCTTAAATTCGAAACCTGGCACTCACTTCGGTTGGTTGTGATGGTTAACTGTAGAGAAGAACTGTTTGGAGTTGTAGCTTGCCATCATGCTTGCCATAGAGGAAAGTGGAGAGCGCTTCTTCTAAGCTTCCAATACAATGGGCGTGTTCAGACTGCCCCTTTTGGGTAAAACTCGAGTAAAACAGGAACAGCTCGAGTTTTACTCGGGGAGATTGACATCGTGAACGGTTTTGGGTAGGGGCGGCACGTATTTACTAACCTGTGGAGCCAATGGGAGCGAACAATAACAATAAACAAAGCTCACGTGATCTATCTCCCCAACTTCCCAAGGAAAATCCTTGGGGAGTTGGGAAAAACTCGAGCTACTCAACTTGGCAGTCTGAACGCGGCCAATGTATTCCTAACAAAATTGTATTCCTCTGCGAGAGGAAGATGGAACCATTGGAAACCAAAAAAAGCAGGCGAACCCCATGTAGATCAAGGCCGTAGCCAGGAAAATTATTCGGGGGGGGTTTCAAGTTTTATGTTTTAATATGGTACTTTTTTCAGCACACTGAAATTAAAATTAAACAAAGTATGATCTCCAGCTTTGTGTTTTTTCATTTTTATTTAAAACGCGAAAATAATGCATCCAAATTGAAACATTGCTGTGTAAGCAATATCCTATCGGCGTAGCGAACCTCTGTGTCAGTGCAGCCTTTAAAGAATGACAAGCACTGTGTGACAGAGCAGGGCCGGCTGGACCATATAGGAAAACTAGGCGACTGCCTATGGCGCTGACTCGAGAGGGGCGACACTAGCCAGGCAGCGGATGTTTTTTTTTTTTTTTTTTTTTTTTTTTTTTTTTTTTACTCCTGCTGTCGGAAGTGTCACTCTCTTTTTATTCTAAGGAGTAGCGGACTGGTTACGTGAATAATGCAACGTAGGATCTCCCTCCCGGTCCATATGGGTCGATACTGGAGCCTACATGTCCCAAACTCCAAAAATCACAAACTTATCACTCTGACTTTTTTATTTATAGAGGTCATAAACACGATACTGTGAAACAGTGGCGCACCCAGGATTTTAGTTTGGGGGGGGCTGGGCTACTAATACTGCTGAACTCGGTTATAGTGACCTCAATTAAAGTTATAACTCTCTATATAACGTCAAAATATTCTGTGCCAGTCGACTTGCCCGTAGAATACATCCCCACGAGCAATGTAACTCATTTTAGAGTCAAATAATTATATGATCTTTTCAGTGATGTTGTAACCAAGTTTAACCGTGTTTCATGCTCTAACTGTAAGTTTTTATTTCAAAACTAACATCTTTTTTTGGTAAAAAGTATTTTAGAAATAATTTGACAATTTTTAAAAAGAAAACATTTAACTCATTAGTGACAATTTTCA
Organism: Cheiracanthium punctorium; assembly: GCA_038373885.1. Classification (NCBI taxonomy): domain Eukaryota; kingdom Metazoa; phylum Arthropoda; class Arachnida; order Araneae; family Cheiracanthiidae; genus Cheiracanthium; species Cheiracanthium punctorium. The sequence goes on from JAWZYV010016621.1 coordinate 18,263, forward strand.
ATAATTTTCACTTCTAATTTCCCGCCTTTAGGGGGGGGGGCTTCAGCCCCCATAGCCCCCTCCGTGGGTCCGCCTATGCTGTGAAACTGTTTCGTGTTTCGATCTCCGATGGAATCGAGAGATGACTCACTATTTTCTGTGGAAAGAGAAATTTTTTTAGTTACGATATTTCTTTTTTGTCTCTCTCTACGTGTAAGGGGGGGGGGGGGTGAAAGAAGAAGAGAGAGAACCAATGTGGAGAAGCATTGAGACGAATGTGAGCTTTTGCTCCGATCATACTGCATTCTAATTATGGGAAATGTAAATACTGTGTAAAATTGTGTAAATAAAGTAGCCGTACATAGTGTACTTAGGGCACATTTTTGCTACCACCTTCAAAAATTCCTACTACTATGATACACAGGCAGATTCAGATGTAACACTTACGCCCGAAATCGGGCGTAACTTTAAGACACTGGCGTAAGTCGTATTCACATGTAACATTTAAGTCCAAAGACGAGTGCGAGCGGGTCGTAGATTTAAGCCAGCTCGGGAGCTAGCTTAAATCAGTTTACGCCGGACTTAAATATGGCGCCGAGTGTTGTTTTTAACGTTGTGTAAGCTCTGTAAACAGTATTTGGACAATAAAGCTTTGCGTTTTGAATAAATATTTTATAAACGATCTAGAAAACAAGTAAGTTTTCATCACTAATAATATCTGCACACATTATTTTTCTAAAATGTATTATTTACTTCGTTAAACATACTAAAATCAGTGTAAATTTCATTTTATACTCTTGTTTACAATTACATATTCTAATTAAAATGAAGTTCTGATACTTAATTCTGTCTAAATATGTAGATGTTTTTATAAATGATTTGTTCTTGTTTGTAATCTACATATTTATTTCGTAAATGTAAATAATAGACTGGGTTTTCTGGATAAAGTATTTAAATCCGGTGTACAGTGTATGACCGAAATATTTATGCAACTTATAGGGTAATCTGGAACCGATCGTAACATACTGAGCCCTCTTCCACCCCCCTTCCCAAACTTATTGAGTTTCTACGCTCCTGAATTTTTGAAAGATAAAGTTTGATTATAAAAATTCTTGAAGGATTCATTCAAACACTGGATGCCTTAAATACATGCTTGGCAACTCAATATTTTAAATCCGGACAGAAATAAGTTGTTACAGGTGCATATTAACCTCGCCTGACCTCGACTATACCAAGGGTTATAGATAATCAAATTTATGCCTGTACTATGTACTTTTTCTACTATATTGAATAAATTAATAATTGCTTGGAAATTAAATTAGTGGGGGTAACTTTTTTGAATAATAATTATTTTTTAATTGAGGCTTTCGATGCATCTAGTTGATGATGTACAACTGTATCTACATAGTCAGAATTTTGTTTGAAAGTACATGGAGGTGAAATACATAATTATCTTTCTTCGCTTGCTAATGTCATTGGATTATTAATATATATTTTATGTTTAAAAATGTTTTTTTCTGATTAACATTTTTGTTTAATCAATAATTTTCTTTCTTAATGCCTAATGAGTGCCTGCACAGTGTAGCTGTAAATTTAAAACCAGCAGCATTTGTGTGTGCACTTTTTTGGCTCACAAAATAGGTTTACGAAGATTTTTTACATTTATGTGGCAACCTTAATTCAGAATCAAAATGGGGATGTGGAACAACATGTAAGTACAGAATTCCATTACTTATTTATTAATTTTGGGTTACCAATTAATGTAGTTTTAATAATTAGGTGTCCTCAAATTCCTTAATTGGTGTGTTCATCGCTAATATTTGTTCACTTTAGTTTTCATCTAATTCTTTTGGGAATGTTGAAACTTGAACAATTATTAGCCGTAAATTTAAAACCAGCAGCATTTGTGTGTGCACTTTTTTGGCTCACAAAAAAGGTTTATGAAGATTTTTTATATTTATGTGGGAACCTTAATTTAGAATCAAAATGGCGATGTGGAACAACATGTAAGTACAGAATTCCATTACTTATTTATTAATTTTGGGTTGCCAATTAATGTAGTTTTAATAATTAGGTGTCCTCAAATTCCTTAACACTAGAACTGTGGGATGGGTCATTTTGACCCAAAACCAGATTTGATTCTGTTTTTTTCAGAAAGTTACGAATGGATTTTAAAAAAAAAAAATCGTGACTTTTCCTAACTTTATATTATTAATCATCTGTAAAAAAATTAAGTTCGTAACTTTTATCAGTTTTTTGTTTTTAATATGTATACCTGATATCGCGGAATGGGATATTTTGACCCAAAACTTCCCATGAGTCTGGAATCCGAGGTTCAAATTAAATAAATGTCATTATCATTCCTAAAATGAACAGTAATGATATAATAAATGGTATAATACCGTAAAAACCGGGAAAACGGCCGCACCGGCGTAAGGGCCGCACCAGTAAAAATGTAAACAAGTGTAAAAATATACTCACAGAAGGGCCGCACCGACGTATGAGCCGCATTCGTAAAAATGTAAACAAATGTAAAAATATACCCGCAGAAAGTCCGATCATCGTAATTTATTGAAAATTAATATATACATGCAGCATCCATAATCTGGGAACATATAATCTGGCACTAGTCTCGTTTTTTTTTTTTTTTTTTTCCCTCCCCAAAGGGATCCGGAATCTCAAAATCCGGAACTTTGAACGCTGATTTTAATTGATGTATGGCTATCTTCATTTTTTTCTTCTTCAATAGATAGATTTTCACCGAATATTTTTCTTTGTTTCGTATTTCGGCCCTAACATGTCTTTGCCGATCACCATTACTGCCGCAAATATTTGAATCAATGCATTTTCTAATACCGAGATAAAAACAAAAGTAAATACGGCTTAGTTCGCTTATTACATTTAAATTAATTGCAGTCAAAGGTGCAGTGTAGCTGAATGAAGAATTCAAAGATAATGCGAGTGCTTTCATAGAACATTAATATGTATGAGTTTTTAAAACGAGACAGCATGTTTACGCATCATCGTAAACACGTGGCTTCGGCTCCTTCCGCTTCCAGACACATTGCCTTGTTTCTAGACATCCTGTCACCGTGCGAAATCGTCAACTATCGCGGGAAGGAATTCGCCAGCAAGAGGGAAAGGAGGGGGGAATTGGTATGTTTCGACGTAATTAAGAAGCTGTGAAGAGAGTAAAATTGGGAATAATTCAGCTTGCAAAATAAAACTCTAGGGTACAAACTACGGAGAGATTTAATAAATTCGATTTTATATCTGAGAGTCAACTGAGAAATGTGCATATGTTAATTAACCAATTAAATACCGAAAAAAAATGAAACAAGTCGAATTAACCGATGTATTTAATGTAAATACAAAAGCTAATTAGATTCTAATAATAATTTAATACACTTATTTTAAATTAGTATTTAAATAAATTTCAGTTACTATTTGTGTTATAATTTATGAAAATGTTCCAAAATCAACGATCTTCTCTGCTTTATAGTTTTTAGTTTGAATTAAACACTAAATTACATTTGTTCCAGTGTAGATTAGTATTATTATTATTATTTTTTGACGGTTTATATAGCGATCATATGCATATTTTAAGACTACTTTTCATTGATAAATAATATACTGGTCAATAGCACGTGATCGACGATGGTTTTAATGGAAATTTTCAACACATCTGTAATTCGGAAAAATCGGTAATCCGGCACCGCGTCATTGCAGCCGATGCCGGATAATCGGTGCTGCACTGTAATTAAATAAGCAGTACAGTTGGAGGGGGAAAAATATCAGATGGGCCGCACCCTGAAAAAGTTTAACTTTTTTTTCGTATGAGCCGCGGCCCTTCTCCCGATTTTTACGGCATCTTACCATTACGTTATTTTTTTACGTTAATTAGGTATACCTATCTCAAGCGACACGGTTCTAATAAGAATTATAGCAACAATATTTTTGTACTTTTAATGTAATATTACTAGGGGCAAAGGCCCCCAGACTCGCTATGCTCGCTTTTCGTATGAGGCATTCGGCCCCTAATCAGGCTTATTTGTAAAAAAGACATAATTTCAACAGACAAAACCCGAAGATTAGATCAGATAGAATGTTACTGAGCTACACATTGCTTGATTCTTGCATCTTCATTGGTACATAAAAATTTAAACTTCACACTACAGTAGACCCCCCTCGCCCTCATAACACGGAAGATATTTTGTTATGGGAATCCGTGTTGTACGGGTCCTGAGCTATACTCCACCTGGAGTGCAGACTCTGCTTATAATCGCTGGAAAAATTATTTGCACTCCTCAGAAACACAATGATATTTAATGTTGCCATTCAAAAGTTATATTAATTAGGAGATAAAGCGTAATAAAATCAGAACATCTGTTTCAGCTGTATTTTTAATAATGTAAAACCTATTGGACACCTTGCGAATTTGCCACCCATGGCGATTTTTCAATATTTGGCGACTTGCGTACATGTAAAGTTAATAAAAGCTACGGAACAGATAGGATAGCTTGCCACCCATGGCGACTTTTCATTATTTGGCGATTGACACATGCCTATTCTACAGCTTACGAAATATTGTAACAATAGATTAAAGCTATTATGAACTAATAGTATTTAAATATATGAAAAATTATGCGGCATACTTTTATGTTGCATTTTTGGGACACGTTTTTCATACAATTTTCAATAAAGGGGGTGGGGAGTGATAAAATGACATAGTCATTAATAGATGGAGAAAAGCTGCACAGAAAAATGCACAATTTCAACTGAATGAAAATTTCAAAAACTTATTCTCAGGTGTATTCAGCAGACGATAAATTACGATAAATTGCGCCAAGCATTAGAATAATCTCCTCAAAATCGCACAAAACCGTTTAATTTTTTGCCAAATTAAAAAGTTGCACATTTTAGTCTCAGAAAATTTCTAAATATTTTTCTTTTGAGTATAAAACATTTCATTCCTGCTCTGATCTCCCATGCACACGATATTTTAATTTAAAAACAGCCTTACAAATAATCTAGACAAAATAAAAATCGTTATTCTTTTATTTTTACTTCAGGAGTCTAAATCATGTAATAAACTTGCCGAATGTGGAAACCTAGATAACCTTAAACGTCGCTTTTTACACTGTGGGGTTACAATTACAAAATGGCGGAAAGCAAAAATTAGACTTTTGCGATACGTTTTTTATCGATATCTCCTAAAATAATTCGAATTTTGAAAAAATCGCTTCAAGGTGTGTTGGGAACTGTCATGGAAAATGTCCGTACAAAATGTGGTAGGTCTACAATCACCCGTCTGCGAGCTACGCCAGACAGGGTCGTACCCAGGAAAAAATTTCGGGGAGGGTCCAAAAATTTCGGAGGGGGTCTAAACGGTGAAAAAGGCAGATTTTTTTCACAAAAAGACTTCATCATTATTATTTTGTTAACAAAAACTCAAATTTCGGAGGGGGTCCGGACCCCTTGGACCACCCCCCTGGGTACGTCCTTGACGCGAGACACATTCAAACAAACTAACTAACAGTTTACACATTGTTTTATTAATATAGAAGAAAGTTTTTATTTTGGCGTAAAATGGGCATAATTCTAACTCATGTTTGTAAATGTTTGTTTGTTACCATTCAAAAGTTATATTAATTAGGAGCTAAAGCGTAATAAAATCAGAACATATGTTTCAGCTGTATTTTTAATAATGTAAAACCTATTGGAGACCTTGCGAATTTGCCACCCATGGCGATTTTTCATTATTTGGCGACTTGCGTACATGTAAAGTTAATAAAAGCTACGGAACAGATAAAATAGCCTACCACCAATGGCGACTTTTCATTATTTGGCAATTAACACATGCTCACAACCTATATTTACTGTTCATTTAAGATTACCGGAAAATCGTTATCCATATTTTCATTTACATAATCGTTTGCAGATTGGCGTACTTAACACCACGAATTATACCATCTTGTCTCGCTAGCAAATATCCAAAGTGTACTATAACTGCTAAATGGCATAGTTAACGCCGCCAAATATTTCTACTGGTAGCAAATAATTCAGCTGGACGAGAACCGGCTTTAAAATAATCTGCATTTTAATTGTTTTTCATTTTCAAGATATTAGTTATTCTGTTTTGGAAAAATGAATAATCGCTCATTCTAAACTCCTGTTGTCTAAGCGAACTTACTATTTGAAAATTGTCAACTTTGTGTAACACATTTTGAGTTACTTATTTCATATAGTTTTTATTTTGGCGTAAAATGGGCGTAATTCTAACTCATGTTTGTAAATTTCACGCGATTCTAGATACTTGGAAACGCTTTGTTGCAAAGGAATGAATGATTTTATGCCAAATCTGGCAACCATTCGGTTTATTTTTTCAGTTTTTTATTAATATCTTCTAAAATAATTCGATTTTCGAAATTTAAATCAGCTTAGCAGGTTCTTCGGAATTTTTCGAATCTGTGGGCACCTTAGTTGAAACTCAAATCCCCACGGTTTAGGAGGAGATAAGCTGACAAGCTTTGACAGCGGCCTTTACTTTTTTTTAGAATAGAGAGAAACTTAATACGAATGTTAAGATTGAACTGATATCATTACCGTTGAAATACAACATTATTGTTGCATTGCAACGTAAATTCTGCAAGTTGGGTCAATTTGACCCAGCCTGCGGTTTTAGCTATATCTGAAACACCGCAGTTCTAGTGTTAATTAGTGTGTTTATCGCTAATATTTGTTCACTTTAGTTTTCATCTAATTCTTTTGGGAACGTTGAAACTTGAGCATAACTTCTAGAGATCCATCACTGCAAGGCTCCCCAAAGTGCGACGATTTTTTAGGTTGGCGAGAAGGGGGCCATTAAAATGGGAATCATCTCTTTCTTGTACCATAAAACGCAGCTTTGGAATCGAAATCTATATTAAAATCGCCTACTGAAACTGTTTGAGCGCCTCTGTCTGCAGCATCTGTCTTAAATCTTTTGAAGTGGCTCTCAAGTGGTTAGCAGCGGAGGGCCAGCTCTGCATTCTCGCTTCCCCCGGTCAGAACGGTACGAGACCGTGCACGAGATGCATTGAGAGGCAAATGTGTGCTGTGGCGTTACGAGATATATACACGCTGCAGCAAAAATTGTTAAATCCAGATTAAAATAAAGAGTATTTTTAATATACAGTCCACTTTATTCATTCAAAGTTTTTAGAGTTGTGCCTGAGCTGACGTGTGTACATTTTGGTCCGTCGAGCCGGAGACGGTTCCGGTGCCTTATGGATATAAATGAAGTTCCTTTGTTTGTGTAACAAGTGACGAAGTAGGTGCTGAGCTTTTCTGGTCATTTACTCCCTTGAGATAATTTGTGTTATTATTCTTTAGAGTTAAGAGTTGTGTTTAGCCTTTAATTGAATTTATTTTTATCATTGTTTTGAGTTAGAAATTAGTTATTGAGTTTGTTATAAAAATGTTCAAAAACGCGAGAAAAGCTGATTTGCAGCTCGCTGCGATAGAGTTAGGAGAGGAAATAACAGAGAAAATGACAACGACAGAGCTTATTAATATTATAAAGGATACTGATAAATTCAAAAATGAACCAGAATTTGTATCAGGTCTCTTAGAGGGGATAATTGAGGACCGGAAAGCAGAATCACAGTTAGAATTACAATTAGAACAAACTAAATTAGAGAGAGCGAAAGCTGAGTTAGAACTGTCACGCTTGCAAACAATTCCAAAAACAGTTCCAAAAACTAGCGACGAATCAGAAAATAAAGTTGAGAGATGTGATTCATTAGATTCGCTAATAAAAAGTATAAGAACTCTAACGATTAAAATCCCGAGTCGACCAGAAGGATGGGGTCTGTTTTTTACTTCTTTAGAAAGATCCTTTGTTACAAAGAGCGTACCCGATGTACTTAAGGCGGAGATACTTTTGAATTTACTAGGTGAGAGAGCTTCAAACATAATTTCTTACATAAGAGATAATGAGTTAAATGATTATGATAAAGTGAAAAAAATCGTATTAAGAGAGTTCGAACCAACCGCCCAGTCATGTTTGGAGCAATTCAGAAAAACTACTAGGCAGGCAAATGAAACCCATGTACAATTTGCATCTCGTTTGACAACTAGCTTTGATTATTACTTAAAATTAAGAGAGGTGTCTGATTTTGAGAAATTAAAGCAATTAATTGTATCAGACAAGTTGTTTCAAACATTAGACAAAGAAACAGCGTCTCATATCAGTGTTAGGCAGGCAGATACATGGTTTGATCCCATAACATTAGGAAAAGAAGCAGATCTATTTTTTGTGTCACGGGGAAAACTTCTAACGGAAGGTTTTAATCAAAAATCCTCTAATTCGAGAAATGTGTCTAGAGTATTTTTAGCTGAGAGTAAGAGTTCAAAGTGTTGCCTTTGTTATGAAAATCACCCCTTATATAAATGCAAAAATTATATGGCCTTGCCTGTTTCTGAGAGAGTAGAAATAGTTAAGAAAAATAATTATTGCTTTTGCTGTCTTGGAAAACATCTAATTAATAATTGCAAATCAAAATTTTCTTGTTCTTTGTGCAAAAGAGATGGAAAAAATAAAAGACATCACTACTCATTACATTTCCCGAAAAGCGGTGAGATTTTGCGACAAGAGAGCGCGGCCAATAACCCGGATTTGGTTTCCCCCCCTATTACAAGAGGTACAAGAGAGAGTACTTTGAGTGCGGAGGCACCAACATTCCAGCCAGCATCCTTGGCTAGCGTCGAATCTAATATAAACACATCGGTGCTCTCCTCGCGAGTAATAAATACATCAAAAACAACGCTCCTTAGCACTGCCACTTGCTTAGTGAGAGATAACGTTGGTAATAATTTTAGAGTGCGTGCGATTTTGGATCAAGGGGCAATGAATAACTACATGACTTCAGATTGTGCTAACAGCCTTAATTTAAAAAGAGAAAAAAACTAATTTAACAGTTTGTGGAATTGGCGATACCTGCACAACAATTAAATCTGTAGTTAAAGCGACGATTTCCAACACTGAGGGAAATTACGAGAAAGAATTAGATTTTTTGATAGTATCCAAGATTACTGATTTCATGCCGTCAAAAACGTTTGAGATAAATATACCCGAGTTAAAATATGTAAACCTGGCAGATGAACACTTTAACAAACCAAGTCGCATACATTTACTTTTGAGCGCAGAAATCTTCTACGAATTGTTGCGACCTGGTCAAATTTGTCCGACTAACAGTAATTTAATCTTTCAAAATACTGTTTTTGGTTTTGTGGCAAGTGGAAGCGTTCCCACTGAAACGCCGGATAGGGTCCATTGCGGCTTTATTCAAGATAATATTGCCCTAACCAAAACCATAGAGAAATTTTGGAAAATAGAGAACGTGCAGATTGAGATACCTAAAAACAAAGAAACAATAATTTGCGAAAATCATTTTGAGAAAAACATTAGACGAGATAGTACAGGTAGATACATAGTAAAAATGCCGCTAAAAGAGGATCCAAATTGTTTAGGGAAATCTAAAAATATAGCCCTCAAGAAATTAAATTCGTTGTGGAGTCGCCTTGTAAAAGAGCCTGATTATTTATCATTATACAAAGAATTTTTGCGGGAATATGAAACATTAGGGCACATGAAAGAGATTTCGGAATGTGAGGAAGAAGTAGGAACATATTATATACCGCATCTAGGAGTCTATCGCCCAGATAAAAGTACTACAAAACTTCGTGTAGTATTTAACGCTTCCTCGCAGACAACATCAGGGAATTCGCTTAACTCTTTACAGTACAATGGTGGGGTTGTTCAGGATGACCTATTAAAGATAATGATTAGATTTCGTAAGCATATTTATGCATTTGTAGCTGATATAAAGCAGATGTATAGGATGATTTTAATTGACCCGAGTCAAACTAAACTTCAGAGAATACTTTGGAGGGAGGGAGTGAATGAACCAGTTAAGACTTACGAGCTCAACACTGTTACCTACGGTACAGTGAGTGCACCTTACCTCGCTACAAGAGTTCTTCAACAATTAGCCAGAGATGAACAACAAAACTTTCCCTTAGCCTCTCCAGTCATAGAGAGAGACTTCTATATTGATGATGTCCTCAGTGGCGCAGACACCCTGAGTGACACTAAAGCATTACAATCAGAGTTAATAAAAGCTCTCAACAGTGGAGGTTTCACATTACACAAGTGGTGTAGTAGCTCTCCAGAGCTAAAAACAGACTGTGACAGTAGTTACAGTTTTCAAGATGAAACAAAGGCCTTAGGAGTTTCATGGAAGCCCATCACCGACCAGTTTAGCTTTCAAATACAGATAGAGAACTCGGTTCCGCCAACAAAGAGATCTGTGCTTTCAACAATTGCCAGAATTTTCGATCCCCTAGGACTATTGGCTCCTGTAATAACAGCAGCCAAAATATTTTTACAGAGGCTGTGGTGTTTGAAATTGGACTGGAGCGATCCGCTTCCTGAAACGGAGGCAAAACAGTGGGAAAACTTCATTCAGTCCTTGCCAGAACTAAATAGTGTAAGTGTTAATCGATGCATTATAATGCAAAAATCAGTGCATATTCAACTTCACGGTTTCGCGGATGCGTCCGAGAATGCATACGGATGTGTTATTTACTGCAGATCCACGTCAGATCGAGGAGATTCCGAGGTGAATTTGGTCTGCAGCTAATCACGAGTATCACCTCTTAAGCGAATAACAGTGCCCAGACTCGAACTTTCCGCTGCCGTCCTTCTCGCAAAACTGATGACTAAAGTGACGAGTTCCTTACAACTTAAGACAGTAGATATCTTTCTCTGGACTGACTCAATGATTGTCCTTTCCTGGATACAGAAAGAGCCATATCTTCTAAAAACATTTGTCGCAAATCGTATAGCGGTAATACAGGAGTTAACAAGCGTTCAACAATGGCGTCATGTATCTTCCGGAAACAATCCCGCAGATCTCATTTCAAGAGGGATGAATCCAGAGACACTAGTGAAAAATGATCTGTGGTTCGAGGGACCAACGTTTCTGAGTCAGGGAGAATATCCCAATCCTGAAATTCCTATCTCAGTATGTGGTGACTCTGTTGAACTGAAAAAAACGGGCAATTGTGAAAGCGACAATCCTCATATTACCCTTACAAATTTTAATCATAATTCTATTATTAATGATATCCTTGCATTGAGTAATAATTATTTAACCATCATTCGTAATTTATGTTATATATTTAGATTTATACATAATGCTAAAGCTAAAGATAAGATCTCAGGTCACCTTACTCCCAAGGAGGTGAAAAGAGCGGAAATGTATCTAATTACAGAAGCACAAAAAGGTGAGTTTTCAGAAGAAATAAAAAACCTGAAGAGAGGTGCTGCTATTCCTAATAATAGCAAGGTAAAATCGCTAAATTGTTTCTTAGATGAAAATGAAATATTATGTGTCGGAGGTCGATTAAAGCATTCCGACCTCAGTTCATCTCAAAAATATCCAATGATCCTTTCGGACAAACATCCTCTTACAACAATTATTGTAAGATATTACCATTTGAAATATTTTCATGTAGGTCCTAATGCCTTATTATATCATGTTAGACGTAAGTTTTGGGTCATAAATGGTAGAAATGTTTGTAGAAAAATTGTATTTCAGTGTATCACATGTTTCAAAAATAAACCTGTGTTAGAGAAAGAAATTATGGGGGTTTTGCCCAGAGAAAGAGTTGTTCAGTCCTTCCCATTTTGCAATGTCGTTACCGATTATTGCGGGCCGTTCTATATTAAATTCAAAAATCAGAGAAAGGGGAAACTGAACAAAGTGTATGCATGCATTTTTGTTTGTTTATGCACCAAAGCAATTCATCTTGATTTTGTAACAGATCTTACTTCTGATGCATTTATTTCATGCTTGAAGCGCTTTTTCAGTCGAAGAGGAAAGTGCTCAAAATTATTTAGTGACGATGCTACTAATTTTGTAGGTGCGAGCATGGAACTCAAAAAGTTACATAATATGGTGAGACATCCAGACGAAACTTTGGCAAATTTTCTTTCTAGTGAAAGCATAGACTGGCAGTTCATACCTCCAAAATCACCAAACTTTGGCGGTCTTTGGGAGGCCGGAGTTAAGAGTTTTAAATTCCACTTAAAACGAGTTATCGGTAATGCACATTTAACTTTAGAGGAATTTCTCACGATCATTTTAGAAATTGAAAGTGTTTTAAATTCGAGACCTCTTACCCCTTTATCATCAGATTTTGATAATTTTGAAACATTATCACCAGGCCATTTTCTCATTGGGAGGCCATTAAACTCAATTATTGAGCCACAATTGGCTGATTTGTCGGATAACAGACTTTCTAAATGGCAGAAAATTACAAAATACAGCCAACAAATTTGGAGGTTATGGAAAAGAGATTATTTAAATAACCTACAGCAACGCCATAAGTGGTGATTTGCAAAAAATAATGTAAAAACGGGTTCGTTAGTGTTGATTAAAGATGAGAATATGCCCAACACAAAATGGTTAACAGGAAGAATTGCAGAAATATTTTTTGGAAAGGATAAACACGTTCGAGTAGTAAATGTTAAGTTACCCAATGGTAAACTCTTTAAAAGGAACGTCAGAGACATATGCATTCTTCCTATGGAAAGTGATTAAATTTTTCGATTGTAGAACTGGGTGTATAAATTTGCTTTGTATACTTTTTTTTGTACTTGCTGTTATGTACTATATATATACATATTTTTTTAATTTGTGAATGTAGATTACATGTTTTTAAATATTGTTGAAATTTGTATAATTTCAACGGGGGAGGATGTTTGAGCGCCTCTGTCTGCAGCATCTGTCTTAAATCTTTTGAAGTGGCTCTCAAGTGGTTAGCAGCGGAGGGCCAGCTCTGCATTCTCGCTTCCCCCGGTCAGAACGGTACGAGACCGTGCACGAGATGCATTGAGAGGCAAATGTGTGCTGTGGCGTTACGAGATATATACACGCTGCAGCAAAAATTGTTAAATCCAGATTAAAATAAAGAGTATTTTTAATATACAGTCCACTTTATTCATTCAAAGATTTTAGAGTTGTGCCTGAGCTGACGTGTGTACAGAAACTGTTTTACAATCTTCACCAGGTGTATTCCAACGATACTTCACCATTTTAAATATTATTTGGAATGGGCATCCTAATCCATGAGCGTGCAGTGTTTGTCTTTTTTGTTCCATAAAACACATACTTGGAATTGAAATCTATATTAAAATTGCCTACTAACACTATTTTACAATCTTTGCCAGGCATATTTTAACTATCTTTCTACCCCAATTTTTTTTCCCTATGTAGGGGAAGTGGGGTAGAAAGCAGCAAAAGTTCTGGCATTTACTCCACATTTGTGTGCATGTAAACGGGCCCCAAAACCGGAGATCTGTCTTAAGCGGAGGCGTACTAATGTTTAGTGACATAACTATTATGCCATGGTGAGGCATTCTATGTTAGAATGTAACCACAGAAAGTAAGACAGTTATTAACACCTTCTAATTTATAATATGACATTAGCAAAATTTATCGGTAAAAATTTTGGTATAGTGAAAGGTAATAAGAAAATTATAGATGTAATAGAGTCTCAAAATTTTTTTATGGAGAAAAGATTTGGTGTACTAACGTAAACAATTTATTAATATAGAGTTCTATTTAAGTCAGAGCCCAATTATCACAGGCAAAGGGGCAACAGCCCGGGGCCCCTCAACAAAAGGGGAGAGCAATTATTTAGATTAGAAATTAATATATACTGAAATGGTAATAGAAAAAAACTGAATTTCTCCTGTATATATATCTGTTACACATTAATGGTAGGAAAATATACACTGTGTGAAATGTAAATCTCATGCATGTCAAAGGAAGCTTAAACCATGGAAAAAAAAATAGTTTGAATAAACATGTTACCTATATTTAAAAATAATTGTATACTAGTACTTAAGTTTACTTTTAGAATCATGAAAATATGCTACTTTCATGCTTCATTACTACTTACCACATACTTTTATGAATTTTGCCAGCTAAGAATTTAGCAGAGCAGAGCAGTGCAGAGAATATATCCAAAAGAAAGTTCATGAAGTAATGTTAATTAAAAGCAGAACAATATGAGCATTCTTTTAGCTTTAAAAAGAAGCTATTACGAAACATTAGGACACAAACTTTTTCAAATCGAGGCTTTGAAAACCTAAAATGAACAGGTGTAACAGGCAAGGGGGGGGGGCGGCAACTGCCCCCTAAAATTCAAGACTTGTGATGTACAGATACAAACAGTATGTTAATCCCATAATCCTTAATAAGCTTGATACAATTCAAAAATTAAAAAAAAAAACTAATCCCTGAAGTCAATCTCTCAATTTTATTTCTTAAAATGAACACTGAATCCATTCTCATGCTAAAATATATTCAACAACACAGTATATCAAGTTTGTTTATTTCCTTTCCCATGTTGTTTCGTGTGACGTCACATGTAAACACGTCCATTAGCCACTCTGATTGGTCGAAATCATTCACATTCCGGAACACTCTACTGAACATCGCCTGACTGACGTCCAAAGTTAAGACCCTGACGTCATGAGATCCGCCCGTCTTAAGTGTTACATCTGAATAGGGAGATAAGCTCGGGTCGGAAGTTTGAGAAGATCCGCCCGGTCGGATCTTATATTTAAGACGTTACATTTGAATCTGCCCGTAAACACTGTTTATTTAAAGAATTATTTGATGAGAATGAGAAATTCTGCTTGCAAGTGCCACGGAAATTGCATTTCCTTTTGGCCATACTCAGAAGACAGGTATGCGTATAACGTACAGAGAAAAGAGTAGCATATTTAAGTGAAATTTATCACTTTGCGATCCTCGGAGAAATACAAGTAAAAAATTACATGCGGTTTGAATGAACTGAAGTGCAATAATTGTAGTTGGCGATACAAGGGATAATTTTTTTTTCTACGAACAGTAAGTTATGTGACTGAAAATTTCGGGGGGGGGGTTTGAACCCCCAAAACCCCCCCTTGGCTACGACCTTGATGTAGATACATTGATTACGGCGATTGAATGACTATATTGAACTTTCTTCTTTACGAAAAATGATTGAGAAACGACAACGAAAGTAGAATTAAAAATAACGGAACTCAAAAGAACGTACAGCATGCAACTGAACAATTTTCTTTTAAAGATAATATGTTTTTCACGTATATTTAATATCGCAGGTGTTAGTTTCGTTTTCGTATTTTCAATTCGGAGACGGATTAATGATATTTTTTGGGCGTTGGCGGTTAGTTGAAATTTATATCATATTACAAATAATATTTCTTAACATTTGAATTACATTAGCTTTCAAATATAAACAAATAAAATATGCAATCGTTGCAAGACAATCAGTTGTTATATTGTATAATAATACAAATTAAAGAAAATAATTTAGGATACACATAGTTCTAAGTTAGTAATTAAACCATAAACGGTACGGATAAATGTTCCTTTTCTTCATTACTTCGCAATTAACCAAAATTATTAATCAAAATACACGGATCAAAGCAATACAAACAAAAGCTGAAAACACAATTAAACAAACCATACTTAATAAATTTAAAAGGCCGATTTTCATTTTTCAACGTTTATAATACATTATCTAAGAATATCAAAGAATTTTACAACCGTTTATACAATCGAAATAATTTTTTTTGACATTCCAGATACATGAACATTACATCTGCCATACAGGTTCAACTGTAGTATATGAAAAAAAAAATGCTAGTCCTGATGAAAGTATATTAAAAATAATTATTTAACCTGTGAAAAGTGACACTAGGCTTCTTTACATCTGCGTATTAGTGCAATCAGTAACACAACAGGCTACCATCTCTATTTTAAAACAAAGTTTTAGTAAAACAAAGCCCTATCACCATACAATAACAAGGGCTTCCCGCTAATCTTCTGGGCTCCAATCAAAAGAAAATAGTTCCGCGGCGGAAAGTTTCTGGAAACACTATGTGCGTCGATTGCTCCCTCCACTTTCCTCTGTGTAGCTTGCTCTGCTGTCTGCTTCGGATGCTTTGAAAGTTTCATTAATATTTGTAAATATAAATTCGAAGTTTGAACAGCCAGTGGCGGTTCCAGGGGGGGGTCACGGGGGTCATGCCCCCCCAGAATGGTCTTCGACTAAGGGGCCTAGATTAACCATCCCACCTTAAAAAAAGAGTACCCAAGTCGAGCTCGGACAAGGGCCCAAAATAGGGGCCTAGATTAACCATCTCCTGCCCCCCCCCAAAAAAAAGAGGGCCCAAGTCGAGCCTTGACAAGGGACCAAAATTCAGAAAGGCCTTGATCATGTGCATACATACCACATTGTGCTGCTGAAAGAGAATTTCTCTTTAGAAGACCACTGGTCTTATTAGTTTATTTTATAATACTAAAGTATGCACACAATATTCTATGTGCTCAGACGTTCCTCCTTGGCAGAAAAATATGCAGCCGTTTTGTAAATATGTGCACTAATCCATATCCATGGAGAACAAGGGAAAGGGAGTCACAACAAGCCTGATTAAGGTGTGGCGGCCGCCGCGCCTGCGATCGGTGCGTTCCCGACCACCAATCTGATCCTTCAGCGGCCACCACATCGAACAAGCTTCCGCGCATCTCTTCGCGCATCCTGTGAGGAGCGCTAGCGGCTACTCCCACGATAGCAGAGCCAGGGAATCTGGCAACGCTGATGTGCGGTCCGGCAGTATAAAAGGAAGTGTGTTCACGCATGGTTCGCAGCAGTGGGTGTTCAAGCCCGTGACACGCTCCCGCTCTCTCCTGACTGGACCGGTTTTGCCGCGTCACCCGTCGCCGTCTGCCCGGAGTTGTTTTACTCGTGGGCCGATCACGTGCATCCTGACGGAACCTGTTTTTCTTCCTCCGCTCCACGTGCTACCGCGGAAAAGCTTCCGCATCAACCCACGTGCTGACCGTTTCACTGCAGCTTCGAGAAGCAGACCGGCTCTTCTCAGAGCCATAATAGTATCTGGGAAGCCATTGGAGCTGCGGGCCGCGATCCCGAGATCTGGTACACTGTACATCCTGTACAGGCGGCGATCCCGACACATCGGCTATACAGTGCTGTCCCCGGCACTGCCCTGTTTGGCCCCGCGTTGCCTTGCGTAGCCCACCCGAGTTGGCAGGGGGTAGCCCTCGAACAAGCGACTACGTAAGGCCCCCGTCCCTATCGCACCACTGCGGCTAGCCACCGTAGTATTCTTTTTCAGGTCCCCCGTAGGGTACTGTTAGGACCAACCAAAGATGACTCACCAAGCCACCTACTCTGAGCGTTTCGCTGAACAATACGGCCACGCCAAACGGACTGATTTGCTGGATTACTACCGTGCTTTCATCAGCTTCGTCGATGACGCCATAGCAAAAAACCACCCGCTGATCAATGAACATCCAAACATCCACGAGCAGATGCACCAAATTATCACGCAACCATTCATCAACACTCTCGCTCGCATGCCCATCTTTTACACTTACCAAACTTACATGACTGCTCAGGCGCGAGACTTCTTTCGGCAGAAAGGGCTGTTCACGGCCTCTAGCACAAGAAAACGTACACTTGAAATCGACTCAGCCACACAGTTCACTGAGTGCAAACAGAAACAGCTACCAGCTGACTCATCAGACTCCGAAGATGATCCCCAATGGAAGACTCCCAGAATGACGCACACTCACGTAACTCTTCCAGAGCGGCCAGTCCAACACAAAGAATCACTGACGTTGCTACCGATGCGCCACATCAAAACGTTGCATCCACGTCAACACAGTCCTCCACTCAGGGCAACGCCCCTCAGCAGGGCGATGACAGGCAAAGCGCTAAACACAGGTTCTACTGCGAGTTTCCGGATGGAACTCACTTTGAACACTGCAAAAAGCTATCAGAGTTAGTAGGATATACAATCCAAAGTAAATACACAGGAACACTCTATATGATCACACTAAGAGACGACAAAATGTTCAGGGAGGTTCAGGCCTACCTAAAAGAAAACGGACAAATTGGGTGCCAGACATTCGACCCCAAACGAGAGAGACCCCTTAAAGTTATGTTAAAGGGAATCCCAAGCTACACACCAAAAGCAGAAATTGAAAACTTCTTAGTCCAAAAGGGTTTTAAACCCGTCAACCTAGCGTTCATCAAGAACAAGGAGAAACGACTAATACCATTATGTGTAGTTGACCTACTGAGAACCCCCAACGTTGAAGACATATACACACTTGACGCTTATGAATATCTACAAATTTCGGTTGAAAAATATTTCAACTATAAGGTAAAACAATGGCATAACTGTCAGGGGTACGGTCACTCCTCTCTAAACTGCTCTTTAACCCCCCGCTGCCTTAAATGCGCCGGTAACCATCGTTTTAGAGAGTGCCCCACCAAAGGGAAGGACCCAGTTAAATGTGCAAACTGTCAGGGACCGCACGTAGCCAACTACCGAGGCTGCCCTAAAAACCCTCAAAATCGACACAAAACCACAAACCAAAAGCCTCAAAACAAGCTAAGTAGCCAACAAAATGATATTCGCACTAAAATGAGCCCGTTCGTAAACCCCCAGCCCGGCACCTCAGCCTGGACCCTTGTGGGTAGGGGCAGAAAGCAAAATACAACAGTCTACCTCCCTGATAATGAGGAAAACAATGCCACGGAAAATTGCGAAATGGACGACACACCCACTCTCCCTGAAACCGAAAACAAAACAAACCTTGCCTCTGCTGAGGACACCACTCAAAATGAAGAAGACACACCTGAGGACGGAATCCTGATCCTGCAAAACAAAACAAACAAAAAAAAACAGGCCCCCTGTTCGCCGAAACAGGAAAAAACAAGCCAAACACGCTAGGCGCACCTCCAATAAACCTGAAACCAAAACAAAAACTAGCGCTCCCGCGCAATCCTCCATCTCGCCACTAATGGAAGTAATCCAAACCATTAGAGAAATAAACGAGTATGTTGATCTTGCTTCACTCTTCAGAGTGCTCAAAGCGGCCCTTGAGGTCATTAAAACTTTTAACGACCCACTAGACCGAGCCTTTGCCCTGCTCGCAGTAGTCAACGAAAACCTCCCCCAACATGGCCAGCACACTACAAAACATTAGGATTATTCTGTGGAACGCACAGGGCCTCCACAGGAAGATAGCCGAGCTCCGTGACTACCTGTCACACTCGGACACTGATGTTGTTTTACTACAAGAGACTATGTTCTCCCCAAAGCATACTTATAACATACCAAATTACACCCTCTACCGCACTGATCGCCCCGTCACAAACCCAGGCACCCGGGTCTCTGGTGGCACGGCCATATACATACGTTCTCAAATCCCACACACGCACATTGGCAACCTTGACTTAGAAAAACTTGAAGCCACGGCTATTTTGCTTCACGCTACTTCAGGGGACATCCTTGTTACGTCAGCATACGTAAAACCAAAAATTTCCTTCCCTGAAAATGACTTCCACAAACTCATAAATCTTTGCCCGGCGGCTATAGTAGCGGGCGATTTAAATGCCCATCACTTCGCCTGGAGCGGCGACTACAACTGCCCCAGAGGTACTGGACTTTTAAAATTCCTAATGTCCACCCACACTTTGATGGCCTACCCAGCCACCCCCACTCACCAGCATTCCAGAGGTTCCTCGACTATTGACTTGATTGTCCACCGAGGATTAAACCAAAATATCACCTGCCACACCCTAAACCAATTTACCTCGGATCATCTACCGGTCCAATTCGACTTAAATGTACACTTGGTGTCACACGCATAAAAACAAACTGGGATAAGTACACAGATTACCTCCTAAACGCCCCGCATCAAAACCCTAGCTTAGAAACAAAGCAGGACATAGACACGGAAGCAAATAGAATTGCTACCCTGCTAATTGAGGCCTTCGACCACGCCTCTAGCCCTGCACCCCCTACACCTGTCAAACTACCCTCATTCATTCGAGCGCTCATTCACAATAGGAACAGAGCCCGCAAAACCTACCGGCTGACGCGCGCTCCGGAAGACAGAGCGACTTACTACAGACTCTGTGCCCAAGTTAAACAGCAAATCTCACGACAAAATCAAGAGAACTGGACTTCCTACATTGAGAGTCTCTCCCCACATGATGGCTCCATATGGCGTGCCATAAGAAAAATAACAAACAAAAAAACACAAATCCCCCCCCCTTAAAAACGGGAACTCATACTCCATAAATGACACAGATAAGGCAAACCTTCTAGCCAAATCTTACGAAAACCAATTTTCTCTTCAAAACGAAACTGACGACCTGGTCTCTCAAAGAGATAAAATCGAAAGCGAAACCAAGGACTTCCTTAGCCACCCTCCCAGCTACACAATACCAAACGCCCTGCCCTCTGAGGTTCTCGGCGTAATTAAAAAACTCAGCCCCGGAAATGCCCGGGCATTGACCGTATCACCAATACAATGCTAAAAAACATACCCACTCAAACTCTTTTTGGGGATAATACCGTAAGCGGGTGTCCATCGCCAAGGGAGATGCGTCGCCAAAGCTTACTATTTGTAGTAAACAGTCCTGGCAGCGTTGCCAATCGAGATTAGCTATTCGGCCACCCGTCCGGCGGAGTTGTGTTGTTTTATGATGTCATGAGAAACTGTACTGTTGGAAGGAATTATGTGATTGGTTGAACGAATTTCAAGGAGTTTAACTGGAAAAGTAACTGAACTTGAATTCATTTATTTTGCCTTGAACTTGAATCCTCTTTCCTTTTACTTCTTATGTGTGTTTTTTACAAAGTTTTTTAATTACTTTATCGTTTAACACCAGTATTTTGAGTGTTTTTTCAGTTGAACTTGAATTCGCCGGGAAGGAAGTCGTGTCGTGTCGTCTGCTGAAGTTTTGTATTTTATAATGGTTATTTTTGAAAAGTGTAATTTTTGCTTGGTTTTATAATAAATGTAGGTAATTTGTGTAGAGCTGTAATGATATCGGTTCGTTTATACGCTGAGTTGTTTCTTATTTCTTTATCAAGTCAATTTCGACAAACATTTGAAAATGTTGCGACTGTGTTGAGGTACAGTTGTTATGCTTATTTGAATGTTCCTGATGGATTTATTTTGAGATGAACGCACGTTGTTCATGAATAAAATTGAAGGTATGTGGTGCTTTTATTTATTTAAACGTTTATTCCTTGCTTTACGGTACACCAGTGTATAGTTGAGAATATTTATGGTCTTATGTTTTCATAATTATGTAAGGTTTTCAGTATGTTATGTTATTTTTTTGTGAATTGGGATGAAAAAGTAAAAATTTTTAAGGTTTTAAGAGGGATGGTTAATTTTATTTGTGATATGCATTTGCTCCTGATTTACAGAATTCCCGTACAATTTCTAGGTTTAATATGAATAAATATGTAAGGATTTTTGAGTTGTTTGAGATCAGATTTGATTCTAGTGTGATTAATAGTGTAAATGTTGTGTGTTTTGAAGGTATTAAATTGCAAAAAGCACGTGAGGGAGGAAGTAGACGGTTTATTATAGTAGTTTTATGTTATTTATAAAGAGTGTTTTTAACGTTTTATGAAAATATTTGCAGTATATTTTTCTTGAAATCACGTGCACTATTCACGTTAAATATGATTCAATATAGTATGTATTTTTGAGTTGTTTGTGGGGAGTTGTGTGTGTGTGGGGGGGGAGGTAGTTGGTTTATTTGATGTTTTTCTATTAATTTAAAATTGTTATTTTAACGTTTTAAGGGAAATTTTGCTGTATAATTATGTGCAGAAACTTATTTTGGCATTTTGTATATGATTAAGGTTATGGTTTATTTATTTTTTGACGTACCCATAGTCCAGAGGTAGTGCTTTGTTTATGTGATTTTTGTTCATAATTGCATTTGAAATATGTCTAAAAATGTTTTTGTGTGTTTAGATAGTGTGTTATAGTTTGGGGTTCATTTTGTTAGTTATGTGTCAACGTATGTTTATGTTTTGTTTGGCGCTCAAAAAAAGTCGCCAAGGTTACCCGCTGGCGACAAAAAAAAGTCGCCAACTCAACCGACACCCGCTTACGGTATTATTCCCCTCTTTTTAACATTACTACTCTGACAAACGCCATCCTTAAACATCGACATTTCCCAAGCACTTGGAAAAAAGCAATTGTTTGCCCAATTCCCAAACCAGGACAGAATCATGCGCTCCCCGCTTCATACAGGCCAATCAGCCTGCTCAGCTCACTGAGCAAAGTCACCGAGAGAATCATTCTCTCCAGGTTAAAAACGCACCTAAACCAAAACAACACCATTCCCCCTGAACAGTTTGGTTTCAGAGAGGGACACAGCACTGTTCACCAGCTGGTCCGCGTTGTGGAAATCGCGCACGACGCCATGCAAACAAAACAGAGGGCCGCCATCCTATTGTTGGACCTGCAGAAGGCCTTTGACAAGGTGTGGCACTGGGGTCTCACTTACAAGCTAACCAAACAAAACATACCTGACAGCATCATTCACCTTATACACTCTTACCTCGAAAACCGACCTTTTGTTGTAAGGGTTGGGAACACTCTTTCCACACCATATCCGATCAAAAGCGGGGTCCCCCAGGGCTCGATCCTGGGACCCATCCTTTTCAACCTATATATTAGTGACATCCCTAGAAATCACAATAACACCTTAGCCCTCTTCGCAGATGACACAGCTATTGTGGGATACGCCCCAAACAACCAACTGCTCAACATTCATATGCAAGCGCACATCGATGACATCACACGCTGGATGCAACTGTGGCGCATCAAATTAAACGCAGCAAAGTGCCAGGCGCTTTGCTTTTCGAGGAAAACTCCCCCTTCCAGACTTTTTGTAGAAAACACCGCCATTGAGTGGAGCCCCCGGGTTTCCTACCTTGGAGTTGTCATTGATAGGACACTCGCATGGAA
Organism: Cheiracanthium punctorium; assembly: GCA_038373885.1. NCBI lineage: Eukaryota > Metazoa > Arthropoda > Arachnida > Araneae > Cheiracanthiidae > Cheiracanthium > Cheiracanthium punctorium. Next base: position 41,188 of record JAWZYV010016621.1, read on the forward strand.
CCATCACATAATCAAGGCTACACACAAGATGAAAGCTGCCTTCGAGCGCCTTCGCCCACTTCTCTTTAACCCCAAAATCAAAACCACTAACAAAGCGCTGCTCTTCAAAACCTTTGTACGCCCCGCTGGGACGTACGCGGCCCCCGTTTGGGCCTGCTCTGCAAGCTCAAACATTAGGAAATTAGAGCAAAAGCAAAACGCCATACTTAGAAAAATTCGTAACGGCCACCACTTTATTTCGAACATCGTAATTCGCCGAGATTTAAATACCCCATCAATGAGACATCACCTCAATCAGCTTGTCACAAACTTTTATTCAAACCTAAACAACCTTCCAAACGAGATTATTGCCGAAATCCCCGACTACGACGACAGTGACCCAGCGCACCGCAGACGCCCTAGGGCGGCCCTGCGCTTCCTGGAGCCCCCCTAAAATTACGTCAGACGGCCGAGCAACCCGCCCTGAGAAGCACGCTTCTGCGGGGGGAGGACGGGTCGGCCACCTCATCTGACACACCCCCTTCCTCTCATCCTACGTCACCGCTACTCATCACCACCTGTCATTGACAGCCTCCCCAATGCTTACTACCACACCCTCTCCCCTTCGACGATTGACATTCTGCCATCTTTCCATGACTAGACTGAATTTCGCCCAGTCCTTAGGGCCTTTAAACTCATGATATAAACAACACACTTTCAACACACACTGGAGATAAAAGCTATTGCTCTAGGTGCTCCAATAAAACTCCCCTATTCAGTCAGTCAGTTCGCAGCAGTATTATTATTA